>PVLA01004591.1:73601-171556 GCA_004027455.1 Hydrochoerus hydrochaeris
AAGATAATAAGAAACAACACAGTAATCATTGTAGATCACCTTGTACTGTGGTTTTATACGACTTTTTGGTTTCATGTTTTTATAGGAATTTGTTTTGTTTTGTCTTGCTAAGTTTTGTTTTTCCCTCTAATACAGAAAGTATAGAAATACATGCAGAGATTCATGCATGCGTAGCTGTCTATACTCTCACTGTTTGACTATCTACTTTGTATGCTTTAATTTTGTAACTTGAGCAACTATTTCTAAGAGGACAATATGTAATTTTAACTAGTGATTTCTTATTGTTTATCTTTTTTTTTTTGAATTCTGTATTGCCTCTACCCTTTACATGCTTTTCTCTTTAAATAAAATTAAAAAAATAAATAAAGAAGTGAAACAAGAAAGCCACACACATAATCCAGGAGACTAAGATCACTAACTGAAGAGAAAAAAGTAAACTCTCAGGAATATGTTGAAGGGAAGTCTGAAGATGGTAGCTGCATAAGACTCCCAAACTGCAATTTCAGGTTAGAGGAGGATAAGGGGCTTAAAAAAGAAGTCAAGAAAAAGAACAATATTGATAACTAGTGTTTGGACTTAAAGGACTTTATAGCTCCTCAGAGCGTATGAGAAGATACAATTTGAGAATATATTACTGGTAAGTACACAGAAAATTAACAGGAAGAGTAAAAACTGAGAAAATTATTAGTTTCAGAAATTACAAAAAAAGAGCAATGCAATAATATGATGTTTATGAACTGCAGTTATATAGTCATAAATATACATCAAGTAGAGATTTAAAAATGATTTAATTACACAGTATGATTTAATTACACAGAAAAAAATGATTTAATTACACAGAAAAAATGATTTAATTACACAGGAAAATGAGAAATAACAATTAAAAGTCTTTTAATAGATTTTAATTCATGATCAATAATTTATCCCTAAAATAAACACTTGCTACTAAGTCTAAGAAGTAAAGGAATGGAAATAAATAAATTTTCTTTTAAAAAAATTCTTTAAAGTTGAAAGTTACATTTAGAAAAATCTTTGCTAACTCTTCCAAACATACTTGGTCATTTAAAATTTGTTTTTAAACACTTAAAATAATTCCAAGGTATACTACAAAGCTATAGTGATAAAAACAGCATGGTATGAGTATAAAAAGACATGGATCATCAGAACAATGGTGGTGAACCTATGGCATGCATGCTGCAGCCAGTTGTCTGTTTTGAAAGCTCTCAAAGGTTCACCATCACAGGAGAAATACAACTACAGGCACATTTAGTTACCTTATCTTTGATCAAGGAGCCAAAAACTTATGCTGAAAGATAGCATCTTTAACAAATGTTGCTAGGAAAACTAGCTATTCACATGCAGAAGATTCAATCTAGAACTTCATCATTCACCATTCGGTAAATTAAAATCAAAATAAATAAAAGAACCAAATGTCAAAACAGAATACTTAATCTGTTGGGAGATAAAATAGGTAAAGCTCTTGAAGACATAGGTATGGATAATGACTTTCTAAACAGAAGACCGATTTCAAAATAAATAATACTAAGAATCAACAAATGGAATCATACTAAATTAAAAAGCTTCTGCATGGCAAAGGAAAAAACCAACAACAGAGTGAAGAAGTAACCTATAGGATGGGAAAAATTTTGCCAGTTGTTCCTCATACAGAAAACTAATATCGAGAATATACAAATAACTCAAAAAAATTAGCACACATTCCCATTTCCAAATAAAAAATCCAGTGGGCAACTTAACTGAGCAGACACTTCTCAGAAAAAGTAATACAAATGGCAAAACAAACAAACAAAAAATGTTCAACATCTCTGGCCATTAGAGAATGCAAATTAAAACAATACTTAGAATCCACCTGATTGCAGAAAGAATGGCCTCATTAATAAATAAAGAATAACAAATGCTGGTGAGGCTGCTGGGGGATAAAGGATTATTTCTACATTGTTGGTGCAAATGTAAATTAGTGCAACCACTATGGATATCAGGAGAGAGATTTCTCACAAATTAAAACTAGAAATTCCATTTGATCCAGCCTTCTCCTTCTAGGTATCTTCTCAAAAGTGTTAAAGACATTATGTTACAATGATACATACACACCTATGTTTACAGCAGCACAATTTACAACAGCTAAATCTTAGAAGTGGCCTATACGTCTACTTGTAAGAAAATGGATATACCTTGACACAATCATTTTCAGTGATATAAATCAGATTAAACAGCTTAAATATTATTACATGGTTTCACTTATATGAGAAACCCAAAATATAAATCAGAGCAAAATAAAATATAGATAATAGGAACTAGGGAGACAGATCTTTTGCAAATGGAAGAGATAGCCAAAGAGACAAAAACATGGACAAAGTGGGGATGGAGAGGTAGGAAAGGAAATAAAAAGAATTAATATGTGTTATGTATATGTACCAACTCCCCATAAGGAATGTGATCACTGTGTACTACAAATATTCACTAAAATAGTTTTTAATGAAAATAAAGGCTTAAAAAGAAACTTTGAGTTTATATGGGCTCAAGTCTGATCAGTGCCATTGTTTTGGTGGCTAGTAGACAGCAAAATAAGAAACAGCAGGTGCCATCACAGAAATCAAAAATTAAAAACCTGGACAAAATGTTGACTTAATACACTATCATTTAATAGAAACAAAAGCTACACTTTGTGCCTCACATGCTGATATACTTATTTTAAAATTTCTATTATATCTCCATAGTAATTCTATTAACAGATGATAAAAGTAAAGAGAAGTTAGGCAGTTTGTACATGGATCTAAAAGTCATTTGGGAACAGAATCAGCACAGTGGGCCCTGCTCTTCAACAGTTCTACCACTTCTTTAAACAGCTAGTACATTAGAGATTTCTGGAATGAGTTGGGTTGATTCTGGTTGTTCTATTCGTTATCTAGTTCAACAGGTTCTTGAGAAATAGACTGATTTCTTTTTTTCTTTTCTTTTCTTTTTTTTTTTTTTAATTGGTACCAGGGATCGAACTCACGACCATGCACTTGCAAGGCAGGCACTTATACCAATGAGCTAAATCCCCAGCCCTGAAATAGGCTGATTTGAAGTTCCCTATTCAATAGAAGTAGGAGAGAAAAGGAAAGGTTCTGAGAAATATTTACCTTGCAGGCCCTGTCTGTAGAGGAGAAGGAACAGCACCCTGGCGTTTCTTCCCACACCAGAGAATTACTGGGTCAAAAAATCAAATTTAAAAGAGACATTCTATTCTTCAGCATTAAGGACAACAGCCTGTAAACCTTAAAGTGTAGACCATAAAGAAGTCGACAGAAAGTTCCCATTTCTTTTCCAAACATAGACGCTCTCAGAAATAATCTTAAGGACAATTAATAAACAAAACTTTTCTCTGAGTTATATTCAAGTTAATATGAAATAAGGTAAATAACATATTTATTTATATAAAAGTGGAAATAAAGGGCCTGATACATGCATAAAAGTGAAAAGATCTCATATAACCTAACGTAAAGAACTATTCCAGGTTTTGTTTAGCATTTCACTTAATGTAAGATTCTACAACCATTTGGCTCCCTGTATTTTACTTAACATTGTGATCCATATCGGAAATGTCTGAGCTCCAATGACAAAGTAGGTCCTATAAATTCTTTATCAATCTTTTAATCTACTTTAAAAACTACTGCTTGTCAATGTTGCATTACATGCCTTATCTTATGAATTTGATTTAACAACATCCATTCCACTTTTAAATAATCATATGCATTGTGTAGGATTTTTGCCTTGTTATTTTATTAGAGCAAGCACTAATTCTTTTACAGTGTACATTATTTAAACACTCATTAAATGCCTGTACTGCATTTTAATAAGGCATATTGGCAAATTAACACTGTCTTTGAAATCACTAGCTAATTAGATATTACCTGACAATGAATACTGCTTATAAAATAATAAATTACCAAGCTGTATGCTTACATCTTGACTGCTACAGGTAAATTAGAATAATCTCAACGGGAACAAGAAAATGACCTGTATACCTTTCATTTTTATGTCAGGTATTGTGCTGACTTAGTCAAAAATAACTAAGTTTTGTCAAAATTCTGATTTTTAAAGGGAAGAAGTAACAATTTAATGACATAACTGGCTTTCTAATGTGTGGGTCTATAAGAAATTAGCTATTTTATTTTAAAACTACTGCATTAGCCAGTTTTCTGGCACTAGGACAAGATAACTAACATCCACAGCTTAAATGAAGGGAAGTTTAATTTGACTCAGTTTTAGAATATTCGGTCCATGGTAATCTGGCTCCAAGGCAGACACAGCATGGTAGAAGGGGTTGGTGAAGGAATGCTGCTCAACCCATGGAAGCCAGGAACAGAGAGAAAAGGGAAGAAGGAAATAATGCCCACCAAAGGCACATTCCTAATGATATACCTCTTATAATATGCCCCATCCCCTTAACAACATATTTAGTTATGAAATCAATAAACGGATCAATCCACCGATAAACACAGACCCCCTCCCCCATGATCTAATCACTATCTAAAAGCCCCATCTCTAAACATATGAGACTTCTTAGGACATTCTAATACTAAGCTGTAACAACTATATATTAATCCAATTCAGGCAAATCTGCACAAGAATTCCAAAATAATGAACCATATCAACTCACTATGTACACTTTTGAGTCTTCAACATGGGTAAATATTCCTGAGAAAAAAATGACTATTGATTTAAAAGTCTGTTTATTTCAATGAATGGCAATATAGAATGTATTGTACTTATATGATAGTTACAGGTACTTCAGATCTATTCTGCATATTTCATTATTCTTATGCTTGTATCTGTATGTGGATATATACATATATTCTATATTGAGGACAATTGATAATCTCAAATGAAAGCTGTTGCCTATGTTGCCTGTGAATATTGCTCAATGTGTGACTCTAAGATTGTAAATTTTTTCTCATAATTTCAGTTAAAAATAACAAACAACCTAACATTTTTACTTAGAAATACTAGCTTTACTCCAGAGGACAAAGACTTATTGCAAGAATAAAAACATAAAAACATGACATGATTTTTAAATATGTCCAAAACATTTTCACAGTCCTTCAAAAGATATAACCTCATTATTCTCACTTTAAATGTAGGTTTTTAACACATTGAACCAACTGAACTTCACAGTTCAGTTTAGCCTAGCTTTTAAATGCTTGGAACACTTACATTAACCCTGTAGTGGGCAAAATCACAGACAGTTTTATCATGGCTTATTATGCATCACAGATAATTCAATGAATATTATACTGAAAGTGAAAAGCCAGATGGTTTTATGGGTACTTTTTCCTACCACTGTGAAGGTGAAAAATCATTAAGTTGAACCATCACAAATTGAGCACCATCTTTATGTACCCAGGAGCAGAACTGATGCAACACCTACCAAATTTATGTTTAACTTGGGAAGATACCATCAAACTGTTTACCAAAGATGCTGTACCATTTTATACTCCTGTTAAGCAGGAACAAAAGCTTTAATTTCTCCATATAGTCACTGACAGTTGTTATTTTGTCATTTTCATAGAATACTTGGTGACCAGTTTAAAAAGTTCCAAAAGATATAACAAAAAATTATCCAACTTTAAGACAACATTAACCTGGGCATTGTGGTGCATGCCTACATACAATCTCAGTCCTTGAGAGGCAGAGACAGGAGGATTGCCTCAAATTCTAGACCAGTCTGCACTACATAGTGAGTCCTGGTCTTAAAAAAAAATTTCATTCAATAGAGCATTAACTAGATGCTAGATATGTGCCATCTTTCTGTATCAAAATTACATTTCACTAACCATTAACCCTCCCCCTCACAACCCCAGTCTCACTATGTTTCCCAGGCTTGTCTTGAACTCCTAAGCTCAACTTATCTGCCTAACTTAGCCTCTCATGTGCTAAGATCACAGGTTTTTAATAACCACGCTTGCTCCTCACTAATCACAAATTTTTCAGATTATCAGAAAAACATAACAAATATTTACACAAGCACAATATATTTTTAAAAATTTAATGAAGACACATACCTCATTTGTGCAATAAAACAGTACTATTAGTGTATTTTAAGAAACAAAACAAAATTAGTAAAAAAAAATTAACTTTCTGAGAATGATTACAAACCGAATTTTCTTCTTCCTCTTCTAATTCTCGTTGTTGTTCTTCATGTCTTTTGGCTTTGATCTCCATAGCTTCTGTGATTAAGTCTCTTAATATTGATACAGGTTTTGCATTCTTGATAAAAGGATGCTATAAAAGTAAAATTCAATGGTATAAAATCAAAAGATGTTTCTGAATTATAGCTAACAAATATTAAAGCAACAGTAAATGCTAACCAAGTTGGCTAAGAAACAGTATGTTGGCTGCTCTAGAAAACTCCATACACAAAAATATAACCCTGTTAATAATACTACATTACCTTTAAAGATATAATTACCCAAAGGAAGTATATATTAGGTAGTAAAAATAATCAAGATTTTTAAAAACCAGATTTGTAATTATATTACAAATAAAAATAACATGTTGGTATAGAGCTACAGAATTTAATCAATCTTTATAAACTGAGATCAGTGGTCAAAAGGAAGGCAACTAATGTCATTACTTCTTTTACATACCTTCTATTTTGTGTCTCAAATGATATATTTCTAATAATGACAGAAAAATACTTTCAGATAACTAGTACCTCAGTTTCATATTATATATAAAAACAATATTTCTTTTTTTAATCAGTCTAACTAAAATGGCTAAGTTCTCTATAATACTATTATTACATACTTTGATAAGCAAAGGAAAATCAGATAAATAGACTTGTATTTTTATTGGGAAGGAAGAGTATGAGAGAAAGTAGAGATGCAAGTTATCAATGCAATTTGGAATAGACAAATTTATTTAGAGGCAGCAATGCAGCTTCAAAATGCAATTTTCATAATTATATACCAGTAAGTTTTTCAGGTAAAAGCAATAAGTTTATTTTAATAAAAGATGAACAGAACACAAAAATATACATCAAGACAAAAAATGTTGATAGGAAATTATAGATATTTAGAAGAAGCTGTAAAAGGGTGAACATTTGGGGAAGCTATGAGTTAAGAATTTTACCAAAGTCTGGGAACAGTAGGATCAATTATACAGAAATAATAAATTCCTTCACCAAATAAATTAAGTCCCATTAACAAATCAGTGGCTGAGACTCCTGGGTATCCACCAAAATTAAGTTGTGGCTAGACCTATATATGTTTGGCCAGATCCTACATTTCTCAGTTTCCCTTTCAGCTGGTTGTGATTGACTAAGTTCTCACCAGTGGAATGTGAGTTCAAGCACTGTGTTTCACTTCCTGCTCTGGGCTGTAAAACACTCTACACTCATCCATGATTTCTTCTTTTTGTGCTAAGTTGGAAAACAGAAGTACTTACAATGCAACTACAAAGACAGTATTCTAGAGATGCTAGAAGAGCAAGATGCAAGGTATCACTCTCCTACTCTGAAACCTGAGAAACAGTAGTAGAAAGGAATCAAAAGTAGAACAAAACAAAGAAAACACACACACACACACACACACACACACAGCAGTTACAGTCTTTTCCCTTAGGGAATTTACAACCTAATGTAAAGAATAAAATATTATATATATATTTTTAATTGAAGTATGACAAACATGTTATATTCATGATGGCTTAGCACAAGTTAAAGAGATGTACAGAGAGAAAACTATGCCAAAGGTGCAGCTCAGTGGAAGAGTGCAAGCTTAGCAATTGTAAGGTGTTTGGTTCAACTTCTAGCACTACTACAATCTCCCAAACAAAAATGCATAAACAACACAAATAGAAGAATGGGTAAGATATTCTCAGATGTCTCACAAAGAAGAAACAGTTTTGTTTTGTTTTGTTTTTTAGGAGAAATAGTTTAAACAAAGACATGACACAGAAGATGTTTGCTGGAATACAGAACACTTGCTTGGCCAAGCCAAGATCACCATTTAGGTAAATGGAGTTCTGTGAGTTTCAATACAGGCAACAGTGAGGCAAAGAGAATAAATGCTTAGGTTAAGATGCCCATATTTTAATTACATAAACCAGAGAATAATGCAAAAACTCTATTAAATAATCTTGCTTTATAGTTCAGAAATGAAATGAGTGGGGAAGAGTCTATAAATACATACAAGTGTGAATTATTAAGAAGCTGGTTTTAAAAAGTACTTGCCAAAAAAAAAGAGGAGATGGAGAATGGTAGAAAATGAGTAGAATTTAGTGGCAATAACATATTAGTCAAACAAAAATAATCATGAATAACATGATCAAAATGGAATAGGTGGAAGATGTAGCCAATATGATACCAAGAAGTTTTAGATTTCGAAACATTTTAGAATTCTGACTTTCAGACTAGGGACATTCAACTGGTAGTCCATGCAAATACTCCAAAATCCTAAAAAGCTGGGAAATCTGAAGCACTTCCAGCCCCAAGCATTGCTTATAAGGAATATACGCACTAACAGAAGTGGATCAACAGTACATTAATTGGAACCAACAGAATTGTCTCTCTTTAAAAAGGTATATAAATCTCAAACTATATTATGTATAACTTGTTATTTTCTTGGGCATGCTCAAAAGGAAAGAAATTTGCAGTATTGACCTCCATATTTAAATAACCTAGGAACAGTCTGAAATATACAAAGGAAGCGGTAGTCTATCAAGACATGGTGGGATCCAAGGAAGGTTACTCTTGTGCCTTCCAAGTGTTTTGTTTTTATTTCATTTATCTCAGATTGAATACTACAGAAGCCAGTACAAACTTTAAAATCCCCTACAAAAGCCTGCTTTTCAAGTGAAAGAAGTAGGAAAGCTAGCCAGCAGAAAACTTCTATACAATAATCATTCTACTCCAAACATCACAGAAAAAACTACGCCTCCAAAGGTTGAGTGGGGAAGACTTCGACCCTTGTGAAGCTGTCTGGGTTTACTATTGAGGTAGTATCAAGTAAGACGGAGTACCATGCTAGAGCTCTCCTCTCCAGAAGGTACCATAAAATTTCCCACTCCATGAGGAAAGTAACACATGGGAGCCCAAACCTACAACCCATTCTCCCTCTTGGAATGGGGCCACATCCAGCTGAGTAAAGGGTTAGAAGTGTCACCACTTATTTTTATACAATGGAATATTACTCAGCTATAAAAAGGATGATCTTGAGGCTTTTATAGGTAAATGGAGGCAATCTGAGACTATCCTCATAAGTGAAATAAATCAGACTCACATTTGTAAATATCATATTGTCTCTCTAGTATAAAAAATAATAATAAAAAACTGAAAGAGTAATAAGATCCAAAATGTATGATAGATATTATGATAATGAAAGGGAAAGAAAGTGCTCTAAAGGATATAACTGTATGTATGTTTAAGTGTGCAAGATAGATAACCATACTACTAAGTTTCTGTTGGTTCATCAAACAGGATGGTTTGTGCTGTCATTGTTTGACTGTCCACTTTTTATGTTTTGATTTTGTGACTTGAGCAACTACTTCTAAGATAGCAAATGTAATTTATCAACGAGTGATTTCTAACTGGTTTTGTTTTGAAATTCTGTATTATTTCTACCCCTTTTTCTGGTTTGTTTTTTCTCTCTAAATAAAAAGAACGTGTCACCACCATTCAGCTATTATGAGGCCATCTCCCACCCAATGCAGTACCAGTTGAAAACACTGGGGAAACCTGACTTTGCATCCACAAGTAGCAACTAGTGCTCATTCATCTTGTATTACAAAGGAGACCAAGTATAGAAAGTGGAATTAATTCCTCAGCTAACATAAATAAGATGGCAACTCTCTACACTCACTGGAGCAGTGACAAAAGAGGTTATAATAGAAGATTTAAGTAAGGGGCTTCAGGTTTAGCAGTAATAGACTGGTTGCCTAGCAGCATGTGCGAGGCCCTGTCCCAAGCATGAAAGAAACACAGAGAGAGGAAGAAAGGAAGGAAAGAAGAAAGGAGGAGAGAACAACAGAAAGGACAGAGAAGGTGAGGAGGAAGGGAGAAGAGCCAGAGCCTTGTAACATAATACCCACACTGCAGATTTCAATTGCTTCTCATCATACCAAAATCAGGAAAATAGAAATTTAAATGAGAAAAAACCAATCAACAGACTTTAACAACAGGATGACAGAGATATTAAGGTTACTTGGTAAGCATTTTAAACCAATAAGCAAACAAGTTTGGAATGTTTCAGTAAAGAAAAGATGGTTTGAAGTCAGTCATCCTAAGCCCTCGGGCTTTGCTCTTGTTGCCCAAGATTGCTTTTGCTATTCTGGGTCTCTTCTGGTTCTATATAAATTTTAGGACTATTTTCTCTAGATCTGTAAAGTATGCTGTTGGTATCTTGGTTGGGACTATATAATTAATCTGTATAACAGTTTTTGATATATGACCATTTTGACAATGTTGGTTTTACAAATCTGGGAGCAGGGGACCTTTTTGTATTTTCTGATATCCTCTTCAATCTCCTTTCTCAGAGTACTATTGTCTTCTTTGTAGAGATCTTTCACTTCTTTGGTTAAGTTAATTCCTAGGTATTTCATTTTTTGGAAGCTACTGGGAATGGTACTGTTTTCATAGTTTTCTTCTCACTGAGTTCATTATTGGTGTACACAAATACTACTGATTTTGTATCCAGCTATGTTGCTGAAGTTGGTTATTAACTCTTAGAGTATTTTGGTGGAGTTCTTTGGGTCTTCTATGTAGAGTACCATGTCATCACAAACAATAACTAGAATTCTTCCTTTCCTGTGTATATTCCTTTTATTTCTTTCTCTTATATGATCGCTCTGGCTAATGTTTTGAGTACTATGTTGAAATATATCACTATGGTGATAGTGGACAAAAACCACAGAAGTTTAGAATTTAAAAATTCAGTAACTTAAATTTCAAAACTTGATGGACAGGTTCAAGAGCAAAGCAGAAACACAGAGAAGAATCACTGACTTGCAAGAGAAAGAAAGAGAGAAAGAAAGAGGGAGGGAGGGAGCAAGGAAAGGAAGAAACAAGAGAAAGAAACAAACAAGAGAAAGAAAGAAGAGGAAGGAAGGAAGGAAGGAAGGAAGGAAGGAAGGAAGGAAGGAGGGAAGGAGGGAAGGAGGGAAGGAGGGAAGGAGGGAAGGAGGGAAGGAAGGAAGGAAGGAAGGAAGGAAGGAAGGAAGGAAGGAAGGAAGGCAAGCATGCTCAATTGTGTTTTAATATTAAACTGAATACTGTAACATGTAGTTCTGAATGTATGTATGTACAAGAAGTATTTAAGACAAAAATAAACAGAGGGTCAGAGAGGAGGTGATTTCTTCTATTCCTCACCTCTACTGGTGTAAGTAGGATAAGTCACATACCACAGAAGTTCATAGATACTACCTGTTCCATCCCAGTCCCAGAGGCTGGTTCAAATGACAGTAAATCTTAGTTTACCTAATGGGTTACTGGACCAAAATAGAACCTAGTCCTTTAATGTATCTGGGATTTCAAATGGCTCATCTTTTGAAAGCTAAAATTTCAACTTAACTCAGAGGATCTTGTTAATTGTTTCACTTCTGTGTGTGCATGCACATATGTGTGTGTACTCTTTTTGTTGCTTTCTTTTGGACTGAACAACTCAGATACTCAAGATAACAATACCAATAGGTCCTTGATTTATGCAATTAAGATTTCTTTGGAATGCTTATAACATTTTAAAATAAATTTTAGGAGAACTATTTGGTGACTCCTGAGCTCTGCATCATGTTGGAACTTGGGGCGCTGAGAGAATAGGCAGCTTGCTCACTGCCCTGGTAAGCAGCTGGGGGCCTACCAGTGGGCAGGCTAAGAATCAGACATCAATCCATTCCCCACCCCTCCAACCTGTTAGCAAGTGGGAGCCGGAGGTCTGAGTATCTCTTGGGAGGATGAATGTATGCAGTGTGGCAAGTAAGGGGGATTTCCTTCTACCATCTGTTAGAAGGCAACTATCACTGTTTTGCTCAGTTTTGATTAATGGTACTGCTCTATTCAGTATTTTGTTTTTATAAAAGTTTGATATTTCCTTCCATTTTGCTCTACCTGATTGAAAGAACAGCTAATGTGAACAGAACGGGATGTGCTATTGCACCTATTGCTGGTGTACTGGTGACCTGCTGTGAGGTTCTGTGCCAGTTTCACTGCACTGCCTCAGTTGCTTAGTTAGCTATGTCCTGTCTTGTTCTGCTGTATTTTGCTACATTCAAAAAAAAAAAGTAGATAACAAAGTAACAAAATGCTTCCAAAAACCTTCCTACTACACCAAAGCTGAACCATAGGGCATGGATGAGGAGAAACTCAAAAACAAAGAACAGAATAATATAAGGTGATTAAAAAGTAAGTAACAACAACAAAACAGGTCAGTAAGGTACTGAGCAACCTGAAACAGGATATAACTAAACAGATAATGGACTTAAAAAGTAAAAGGAAGAAAAGAAAGTGCTCTATAAAGGACATAACTGCATTTATGTTTAAGTGTGTAGGATTGATAACCATGTTGCTAAGTTGTTATTGGATCACTGAACTTCTTTGCAGCCTCACTGTTTGAATGTCCACTTTGTATGCTTTAATTTTGTAGCTTGAACAACTATGTCTAAGAAGACAATATGTAATTTATCAACTAGTGATTTCTTACTGTTTATTTTTTTTCTGAAATTCTGTATTGTTTCTACCCCTGTTTCTGTTTTGCTTTTTTCATTAAATAAAAAATTTAAAAATATTTTTATTGTAAAAAATACAACATAAATTTTAATATCCAACCATTAATTAGCTTCTGAAAAGTGATTCTTGTATATAACTCAAAACTCAAGTCTCATAAAGAGTATTCAATGCAGAGTCTAAACCCCACTCTTGCTTCTTAACTTTGCAATTATTTGCTGTGGAAGCCAGTCTCTTAATTAATTTTTTAAGGGATAGTCCTTTACAAATCCTGATATGTGTATAGATGTATTTTCTATCTACTCTTCTTGATTAACCTTAGACTGTTTTCAATTTCTTGAAAGATACTGCATTTAAGCTCTCTGTAATCTTTTGTTATTATAATGTCTTATGATATTCTTCCATATCTATTATTTCACATATGGTTAAATTTTGTTATAGACTAAATTCCTAGAAATGTACTTGGTGGGTCAATGAATACAGAGAATTTAATTTTAAACAGATATTGCTAAAATTGGCTTCCATGAAGATTGAATATAAAGTTAAATTTTCATATCAATAAACAATATATTTAGGAATATTTTCCATACCACCTCAACAAATCTTATTATGGCACTCTGAGAAATCACTTTTTACAAGTACCATGATATGAATTCTTTTGTCACTTTTTGAAAGAAACATTTTGCAAATATCAAATTTGCGAATGTGAAATATTACTCATATTAGTTGAGAGTTGTGAGACAATTCTGTTGAAAAAACAAAAGTTTACAAGTACTTATTATCCTATCAAATTACTTCTACTAGCAATAAATTTCAAGACAAACTTAAAAAAAAACTTATTGATATTCTGGATACAAAGTCTGCTTATAGCAAGGATTCTAGGCAATCTAACTAGCATTTATAACATGTAATAATCCTTGAGGGAATTAGGAATCTTGTATTTATTTATACCTTATAGTGCAGCAAAAAGTTCATGGAGAAATGCTGACTGAAGGGACATAAGGAAAAGTCAAAGTGGTAACAATTATGAAGACAACAACTCATTTCTGTGAAACCTTTGAAAGTTTTGTTTTAAAACAGAATGAAGAGGAAATGAGTTAAGAACAGAGAGATAAGGAGAAAAATGAAAAAAGAAGACTGAACTGAGAAATAGAAAATAACACAGAGAACATAGAGAAGAATGGTATATGTATGATGTCTTGTCAATCCATAGTTCTTTGAAAGGTTTAAATTTGTAATGAATTATGAAACCCACAGTAGGCTGGTGAATGTCAGAAAGCTAAAATGTATAAAAAATTTTTTTTTCTCTTTGCAAGCACTGACCTGTAAAAGCTGTGTTGCAGTAGCTCTCTGTTCAGGATTCTTCACTAAGCACTTTTTAACAAAATCAGTGAAGTCATCAGACCAAAGTTCGGGTTTCCTGAATGTTGGGGGTGGATTTGTGGGAATCATAAAAATAGCCTAGAACAAATGAAACATCCAAAAGACATAGTAAGAATCACAACAGAACAACCAAATAAACAAATCTCTTTATCTATCTTTTATCAAACTTTAAATCTCAAAACAATTTAAGCTGCTCTAGGATTTCCAGTAAGACTGCAATTCAGGAAGTAAGCCCATCTGCTACTAATTTAATCATTTCCCATTAAATTTCCTCTATTTGAATTGTAGCTCACTGAGCACATCATTCTTTATTTTATCTATTATTTTTTATCAGTCTCCAAAGAAGACTTTACATTTCTGACCCTTTCACCAAGGACATTTCCTAGTTAAATAGACACATTCCCAAATTGTGGTACTGCATGCCACATTTATTTTCCATTTCAATTTTGTAAGTACTATTACTCAAAATGGACTCCAGTGGTCCATTTTGCAATTTTAATACAAAATACTTAGGCAAAAATGAGATTACTATTGTGATTTAAAGTTATAGTTGATGGAGCCAAGATTTTTACTTCTCATCTTAAGTATGAGTCATGATTACAAATAAGTAATTTTAAAGGTAATACACCACTTTAATTTCTTAGTAATGACTTAGTACTAATGATTCAGTAGTAATCACAATACATCAGAAAGCTCAATGTTCAGAAGTTGTAAAAAGCTTCCAATTCATTCTTGTTCTCCTAGCTATCCAATTTTTTAACCATGAGAATTAATCCCTAATGCACTGTATGTAACGAATTAACTTCTCATCTGGTCATCTGGAATAAAAATGCCATCATTAAAACATCATTTTCTTTGAAAAGATATAAAACTGAAATGTTGTCACTCAATAAATAAATTTCTGTTTTTCATAATGTTATAAAAAAGAGCAAACAACAATGATAAAAATTTTACAAAGTAAAATGAATTAGAACATATACTGTAATTCACTAAGTTTAGTAAATCAATATAATCGGTGAGATGAGAAAACAAATGGCTTTTGGGCTTTAACATAAGCTACAATCACGAGCTCTGAAAAATATATCCAGAGGTATAGCATCCAAACATCTCCCCTTCTTGACTTCAGAATTCTTTGACTTTTCGGAAGATAGATGTCTGTCTCCTTACTTTTTCATTTGGCTTTTGCTAGCTCGCTCGTGCTCTCCCCCACCCCAGCAAATGAATTCAGCATACATTAATTTATGTCCACTTTCCTTAATTCATAAAGAAGACAGAGTTGGTAATACTACAAATTACAGTAATGTTTAGAAACTAAGTTTTTAAAAAACATTGAAAAAGACTAATCACAGCTACAGTTAAAACTTCTGTTCATATATAAAGAAAATACTGAAACTATAAGTAAAGTTACAAAGAAGACATAATCTAAAGATATCAATTTTAATGGATTCCTTATATAAGATAAAGCCAGTGTAATTCCTTTTAAATCTGCATTAACTTCACAATATTAATGAGAATTAATAAAACAGAAATGTAATCTCACTTATAAGAATTTTAGAGTCACATAAATTCCATAGTAAAAGATATATAACAGATTATTTAGTTCAATCCTCTCATTTTACAGAGTAAAACTATCTAAAATTCAGAGGTTAAGTGACTTAAAAACAAAATTTCATCATATAAAAGTACTGTCACTTAAACTAGAAAAGTATTCCACTATTTTTATCACATTTCAAGAAGCAAAGTGATAAAGTACAAACCAAATACAGTCACTAATTTTAAATAAACATATCTAATAGGATAGCAGAGATGATGAATGATGATTCTACTGTCAATGTATAGATGTGTCAATTCCTTCCTTATATTTCTAAGAAAGCATGAACAAGTTTTAACCTTTTGAGATAAGGCAAAGACAAAACAGATCTTAAAATTTATTATAATCACAACTGGAATAGTTGATAAAGTTAAAGAGTATTCAATAAAATTTAAATGAAAGAAAGACAACAAATGATCTTTCTTGTCATTTGCCAACAAATGGTGCTAGAAGACTGGATATGCACATGCCAAAAAAAAAAAAAAATGCAGATGGGTTTCCATGTTACAACTGTTAAGAGTTTTCTGGCACAATAAAGGAGCAGACTATAAGAAAAAATTAAAGTTGCCTTTTTATTTAAAGGACGTGATGAGGAGCCCACAATCAGCAAGGGTTTGGCTTTCCCCTCTGCCCAGATATGAGGTGGGGTATACGTGACCTTGGACTGGATGTGGTGTTTGGGACAGGCATTGATGAGGCACGAGGAGCTGATTGGAATTTTCTTGAAGAGCACTAGGTAAGGAGGAAGTTGTAATTGAGGAAGAAGGAGGAAGTGGACGTCAGGGTAAGCATCCCCAATTTGGCCTTCTATCATGTTGAACTACTGCCATAATTTATTCTAGGGCAAAACTTTCAACAATATATAGAAAAATTAACTCAAAATTTTGAAAGACAAATGAATGTGTGCACTATTAATCTGAGCACTGTGCAAGGCTGAGGCAGGAGAACTGCAAGCTCAGGACTAGCCTTGCCAAGTTAGTGACTTACTGAGTTTCTGTCTCAACATAAGTTATTCAAAAAAAAAAAAATTAAAAGAGAAGAGGGGCTAGGAATATAGGTCAGTGAAAAAGCCACAGGACCAATCTTTGGTACCTTTCCCCAAAGATTTAATTGCAAGAGCTAAAATTATAAAACTCTTAGAAGAAAACAAAGGAGGAAAAGCTTCATGACACTCAATGTGGCACTTATTTCTTGGCTAGAACAAGAGTCCAGGAAATTTTAAAAAATAGGTAAACTAGACTTATTATAAAATTTATACATCAAAAGACTATCAAAACTGAGAAAAGGAATCTACAGATGGAGAATATATTTACAAATCATAAAAGAAGCAATTAATAGCATAAAGAACTCCTGCAACTCAAAAACAAAACATGAACAACATATGTAATTAAATGGTCCAAGGAACTGAATAAACATTTCTCCAAAGAAGCTATACAAATGGCCAATGAGGTCATGAAAAGATACTCAATATCACTACTCATTAGGAAAATTGAAACCATAAAGATATTTCATTTCATACTCTATAGGATGCCAAAAGAAAAAGGAAGGAAAGAGGAAAGAAAATGCAAAAAGAGAAGGAAGAGGAAAAAGGAAGAAAGGAAAGGGGAAAGAAAGGACAGAACAAAATGTCAGCAAGGATGTGAAGAACTGAACCCCTTCTGTGTTGCGGTTGCAAATGTAAATGGTAGTCACTATAGAAAAACAGTATGGTGATCCTTAAATAAATAAATAATTATCATATGATCCAATGATTCCACTTCTGTGTATATACCAAAAAGAAATTTTAAAAAGGGGACTAGAACAGATATTTGTATGCTGATGTTTGTAGCAGCATATTCACAACAATCAAATGGTGGAAGCAATCCACATGTCTATTGACAGATGCATAGATATAAAAAAATATGGTATAAAGTGAAATACTATTTAGCCATAAAGAAGAAAAACTTGATCCATGCTACAATATTGATGAACCTTGAAGAAATTATGTTAAGTAAAATAAGCAAGTGGCAAAAAGATAGGCATTTTATCATTATTCCTATATCAGAACCAGGAGCAGTCAAATTCATGAAGACAAAGAAAAATAATGTTGCAAGAAGCTGGGGGAAAGACAGAATGGAAAGTCAGAGTTCAATGGGCACGGGGTTTCAGCAGGAAAAGATGAACAGTCCTAGACATGTATAGTAGTGATTGTTGCACAAAAATGTGAATACACTTGATACCACAAAACTGTATTCAAAAATAGTCAAAATGGTGAATTTTATTCTGTTTATGTTTTATCATTAAAGGATTTGAATTGGGGAAAATACAAAGTAACAATCAAACTCAGAATTACTTGATGAATGTCTACTACATAAGGGTATGGTATTAGATATTACACATAGCTTAAAGAAATAGCAGAAAACAAAATCACTGCCTTTAAGAAACTTCTAATCTAGTGTGGTGATGAAGACCAAACAGTAAAATATTTACAGAATGGTAAAATAGTAAAAAAAAAAAAAAAAAAAAAAAAATCATGTTCAACATAAAGAAGAAAGGTCATTCCCATCCAAGGAACAGCATAAGAGAAAGGAAGAGAATGAAACATGGTTTCTGAGAAGAGGAGAGAGGGAGAGAATAAGCAGATTTATCTTGTACAGACTCGGGAAAGTAAGTAACATGAAAGAGAGAATAGAGGATACACAGTTCCATACTAAAGAGTCTCCGAGGAAGTATTCAACTGAAAGTTTTTTAGTGGGAGCAGAAGTGTTATATTTGTTTTTACTGTTAATCAGAGTATATTTATGACCCAAGATGTAACTCAAAAAAACAAAACAAACCTAGAGACATGCTAAACATGGAAAAAAAGTCAGTTAGGGACTAGCATAGTGTGGAATTCCCACTGTGAGTAATAAAAAGTTTAAACTAAGATAATATCTACAGGAATGCACAGAAGAAATGAAGCAGGAGAAGAATCAAGATTAGATGTTAACAATATTGTTTGAAAGGGATAGAGAAGAGAAAAATGAAAGATTACATTGAAAACATACAATTAAAGAAATAGAAACCAGACATCTCAATAGTAAGGGTTTCCAGTAGTCTAACATTTCACTATATCACTATATGGTTTGTTTGGTTTGGTTTCATTTGGTTTGAGATGAAGTCTTCATGCTGCCAGGGCTGGCCCTAAACTCTTGATCCTCCTGCCTAAATCACCCTAATAGCTGGTATTGTGTGTGTGCCTCACCACAGCTAGATATATCATTCTTTTAAATATCTTCAGAATAAGCAGCCATTTACTACAATGTATTGTCATTGGTTTCTAAGTCATAAGGTGATCCAACAAACTTTACATGGGTACAGGAATAAAGACACAATATTCAACTCTGTTGATTCTAAAGTAATGGTCAATTTCTTTACCAGTATAAACATCATCTTTCAAAAAGAGTAAATCTTAAATAGATGAGAACATTCTTGCACATTATGTTATACCATATTAAGCATATCTATGATAGTCCTTCAAAACCAAGATAGCCATTATTATAAAGCAATAAGCATCTTTCAATCTTTTAATCTGGTAAGTATTTATAAAGCCTTTGTTTGCTTGTTTTGATCTTTCTGAGACAGGATTTCATTCTGCAGTTCAGGTTAGCCTTGAACTCACTGTGTAGCCCAGGCTGGCCTCGAACTTGAGCAATCCTTCTGCTTCAGCCTCCTGAGTTCTGGGATTACTGGCACGCACCACCATGCCCAGCTACTGTAAAATCATTTTCTGTGTTCAAATGATGCTGTAATTTAGAAGTGGCCATCTGAAGGGCCACAGAACAAGTAGCACCAATGGGTTCATTTTATTCAAACAACATCAAGCTCACATTCCCATAAGGCAGGAATTAGGCTGATTGAAATGAGAGTGTATATTCTTCCTTCGCATGGACCCCCTTTTAACCTATTCAATAAACTACTTCACAAGATGGTTGCTTTAAGTATCTGACTTGTAAGCCCTGTGATTACAGGTTTTAAAACAGCATACGTATCTCAGATCCACACAGCTCATAGTAAACTTGTGAGAGGAAAAAAAAAAAAGAACATATGTGAAACAAACAGCAAACAATGGAGTGCCAGAATATGAAATTGTATGTAAATGACTTAATCTCAGTCTCAAAGTTGAATTAGAACCTAATAAAACTTTGAGAATGGACAAAATAGGGTTAACAGCAGCTGCTGAAAAAGGCAGACAAATCCACCTGCTACCTCAAATTACAGAATAAAAATAAATTTTAACCCTCATCTCTACCAAGCAGTTCAAACGAACTATGTAAGTTCTTATATAGACTGACCTCAAACTGCAGGTAAATGATACTAGATTATCTAGATAAATGTTGTTCCTCTGCACTTCTGTTACAAATTGGTGGATAACAACTTAGTGATTTATGTCCTTGAAGCCAGTGTTCTCCTTTGAACTTTGAGCCAATACATCGCTAAATCACAGTCTTATCTTCAGATAATCTTAACATATAAGGTTCACCTCAGCAGTAGCTATTACAAAGCCAAGGATAAAAAGCTTAACTCTTAACTCTTATTTACTCAGTACCATCATAAAGTAAAGCTAAAATGTCACATTCTACAGTCAAACAAACACTGAAGGAGCTTGAACAATGGGTATACAATTCAAACAAATGTTTTTATATATAAACCACCAAAATATCTCTAAGAAAATCATCATGCCTTTTATTTTCATTTTTTAATGTTAGAAAATCAGTAACAAGCTAATATATTTTCTCACACTTTACTGTGTTCAACTAATTTACCCTAATCATGAGTCAGAGGATCCATTTAAGAATCTTCAGGTTTTGTATGAGTTGTTTAGGTAATAAACCCCTTGCTATAGAAAGTTTTGGCAATCAGTGGCTAGTCTTAGACTAACAATTCACTACCTAAACACCAACCAGATCACACAAACACACATTACAGCTATATAATTTATCTTATCTCTAACGCCATTTTGATTGAAGAATGTTAGTACAATAAATTATATGATTATCCTGTGTTTGTTTCTACACAATGTGTTGCTTAACTACATATTGAACCTCTGATTACATTTTAAAAATAACTTCCCTGATCACAAGTAATCTTAAGAAGCCAAGAAGCAGAAGTGTCTCAAAACAACTAATTATCTTCATGCTTGGAATTTAATGCCTTGAACTCCAAGAATGTCCAGAAGATGTGGAAAGAGCTTGAACTGAGAAGGTACAATGCTTGAACTTTATTATCTCAGGAAATAAGTCAACAAATGTGTCTGAAGCTTCAGCAACTGGATTTGTAAATGTACAGAAGCAATAGGCATGCCAGAGTCACAAAGAAATTAAAGCCATTATTTAAGAATCTCAGGTACATGAGCAAAAGGTTATCTTTACAACAAATAATTGAGATAAAAGATGAGAAAGCACTTTATAAAACTACAAAGAACTAAATTAACATAGCTGTTCCCTGATAACAAGCATAATACGCAGGTAGCAAGCTACAAAGTCAACTAAAACTAAACTTTAAGAAAAGGAAAAAAATTTAAAGTAATAATTTTTTAAAATACCACTACAATGGAGAAAGCAAATAATACAATGTCATTGGGCCAATACTGGACCTGAGTCAGAGATCTGAATTCTAAATCATCCTCCAATTGTACACCTTCAGCCATTTTTTGTTTTCTTGTAAGAGAAGAGGTTAGAATAGATGTTTATCAGGCTCCACTCTGTATATAAAAATACTTTGGCACTCTGTCCTAGTAATCTATAAGAAAAATTCTAACTAAATAAATATGAATTGCTATTTAGAAAGATGATGGAGGAGGGGAAGAAAAAAGAACAAGATCTCTGAATGTTACCATAAATACAATCCTAAATTTTATAACTTCTTCCTCAAACAAAAATATAAAATATACAAAGATTCTGAAGAGAATAGCAGTCCAAAGTAAACCTTTCTCCAAAAGCGTAGATTCTCTAAGAAGCACGTGTTAAACTACTAGATTAAGAACTCACAACTCACTCCAGCTCCAGAGCTTCTTTTATGCTTCTATCTAGATGTACTCCCAAAGCTTCATGAGGTCATAGGTAAAGCTTTTTCAGAGCTGGCTGGATCTAGAGTGTGCGACATGGGGTTTGATTCACGGTACAATGCTAGGATAAAGGGCACTAGGATTAAGTGTGAGTGCTACCTGCCCTAAGTAAGCTGGATAAGACAGAAAGGGACAGAAAGAGCTGTGATCTTCTTGCTTTGCTAACTATTGTGCTCCACGAACTGTTTCTCCTCCACCAAGCCATCCTGCTTTGGAGCCAGCCAACTATGAACCAAAATTTCTACAAACTGGGAACCAAGTAAACGTTTCTTTCCTTTAACTTTGGGCACCAGGTATTTTGTTTCAGCAACAAAAGAAAAGTAACTAAAACAATTTCCATAATCATTAAATAACCAAAACCAAATGAGAAGGTAAATTCAAAAAACAGGTGCACTTGGAGCCCTGACTACATGTGGAAAGCAGTGATCACACTGAACAGGGCAGATATAGAACATTCCCATCATTACAGAATGGTCTAAAGCTTACTCTAGCTCTAACTTCCAGGCTATAGAAAATACAGGGAATAGAGGAAAAGTTAACAAGGTTACATTAATGCAAATACAGTTTATGGAAGATCTTACCAAAAAAAGATTTTAAAAAGTAGTCCCATTCCTTCAAGCAGTCAGTGTCACTAAGGGTGAAAAGACATGCATGCTGAAGGTGGGAGGTGGTAGTGATAATGTGTGTCAAATGGAAAATTGTGAGTGTAAACTAAACAGTAGACAATGCTTTAAAAAAATCTTAATTTATTAGATGTATATGCTTATTCTTCAAGGACACATGTAAAAGTAAATATTCTAAGATAAAACATCAAACAGTTAAAAAAAATTAATGCAGACAGACAGGAAAAGGAAGACAAGGGAAAGATTGGATAGGTGAATGGATAAACAGATAGATACCAATATAATCACAAGGGTCCTGAAAAGTAGAAGAGGGAGGCAAAAGAAGAAAGAGATATGATTATGGAAGAATGATCTGCTTTGAATGCAGCTGCTCTGAAGATAATGGAGTCAGCCATAAGCTAAGAAATGTGGGCAGCCTTTACAAGTAGGAAGGAATGAAGAAACAAATTTTCCCTTAGAGACTCAAGAAAGCCATGCCAGCACTTCTATTTTAGGCCAGTAAGATCTGTGTTGGACTTCTACACAGTCAGAAGATAAACTTGTGTTGTGTAAACATTAAATATGTGATAATTTATCACAGCAAAAATAGTAAACATAATAAAGACAGATATTTGGAGGTGGGCAGAGAAAAGGTCAGAGAGAAGTTATCCAGAAATGGTCAATGTAAGGCTAGTATGGCAGTGATATAGCACCATGAGTATGTGTTCTCCACTGTCTAGGTTATCTCATGGTTGAAGAGGCTATTTCAACACTAGCTGCAATATCCTCACTCCAAATACCAAGAAGGTAAGTGGGAGAACAGCAAAATAAGGTTTCAGTCTGTTTTCTTTACCTAATTCCTCTAAAAATCCAACACAATGCTTTCACTTGATGTGTTCTAAATACAATATACTCTGAAAGCACTTTTCAAAGAGCTTCAAAACCTCCTAGACATTCTAGGAGGTGTGTTTTGACATTCTAGGAGGTGTCCTTGGGGTGTGTTTTATGCTAACAGAGTAACTTGGGATAAGACCCTCTGTAGCTTCAGGAATGGGGCTGGTCATGGGAAGAGCGATCATGTGATTGATGGATTAGTACTTCCAGCTGCATAGCCTCTGGAACAGGGTTGCTAAAGACTTGTATTCAAACAAATGGTCAATGATTTCATCAACCATGACTTTTTAATAAAGTATCAATAAAAATTCTGCACATTGAGGCTCAGTGGAGCTTCCTGTTTGTAAACATATCTGTGTGTCAGGTAAGGCAACTTCACAAGGAGAAGGTAAGGAAGCTCTCTTTCTAGACACTGCTTTGTGAGTCTAGTCTGTTTGGCTGGTCCTTCTGATCTGTATCCTTCATATTAAAACTGTAATCATAAGTATGGTGCTTTCCTAGGTTCTTCGGTCATTCTAGTGAATTATCAAACCTAAAGACACTGAAGGAACTAGTAAATATATAGCCAATTAGTCAGAAGTGATGTATGAGTAACCTGGGCAACCCTGAAGTACAATTGGTATCTGAAATAAAACCACTGTGCCCTTGAGCCTGTGGGATCTTGGCTAACTTCCAAAGGTTAGCAGCAGAACTGGGAAGAAACAATATCATAATATAGGTGGCATTCAAATATACCAAAAGAGGGCCAGGGATTTAACTCAGTGGCATAAGCACCTGCCTGGCAAGCCCGAGGTCCTGAGTTTGATCCTTGGCACCAAAAACAAGCAAATAAACACAAATATACCAAAACAGTGAAACTAATACTCAAAATGATACAAGAAGTAGCACTTAGACAAAGAAGAAAGATAATGCTTTTCAATAGCTTTTTTCTATAGCTGTGGTTCTCACATATGGTTCATTAAGTCTTTCAAGTCATTTTAGAGATTCATCAGGTCAAACTTATTTTCATGTAACACTAACACATTCTTTTCCTTCTTTCTTTCAATTTTTGTCCTTTTCATACTTTCATTCTTTTCTTTTTAATACTGCACTAAAGCTACAAAATCAATAAAAGGTAAAACTGCTGGCACTCAAGCACCAATCAAAGCAGTAACATCAAACTCTAGTGATGGCAGTCTCAGTTGTCACTTTACAATTTTTTAAAGAAATGCTATTTTCCATTAAAAATACCCTTGATGAAGAAAACAATAAGCCACATATTTCTGTCACCAGCAGCTGAGCTAGTTAGAAATATTATAGGCAGTCAGACAGGGATAGACCCTCAAGAAAGCCAAGAAAGTCAACAAAGGACCATGTGATTTTGTGATTTTGGAGAAGATACACATCTCTTGCTGTGGGCCAGATCTCAAGACAAAAGGCAAAACAAATACAACCACACCCTAAGTATAAACATCAGGGATTAAGTATGGATCACCTTGACAAGCCAGGAGTCACCATGCCAACTCCCTATAGGAAGTCACTGATCCATAAGAATGCTCACTTGCTATGTGACTCGCTTCCCCATTTATCCCTGATTTGATCAATTTTACCTGAACCATAAAACTTATTGGTTGACCATAGCTCTGTTCCACCTCATGCCCATGTGCCTGGTAAATTCCCAGTTTTCCCCACTTTAGCTCATGGTTTTTCTCTATTATAAAAATCTCTTAAAAAGACAGAATCTTTGGCAATCCAATTGGGACCTCTTCTGTCTCTCTCTGACAGAAGCTTTCTTTCTCTCAATAAATATTTTTGCTCTTAACCTCCATTGTTCCTAAAATTCATTCTTCAATTTTAGAGAACAAGAACTCATACCAGACATATAGTAGGTGGAGATTTTGTTCCTCTATATCACTTCCAGCTACTTGGGAGACTGAGGCACAAAGATCAGCTGAGCCCAGGAGTTTTGAGCTAGTCTAGGTGATACTGTCTGAGGGAATTCATTTTACCAAATCATAATTGTTAGAGTTTTCTGGCACAATTGAGAAGCAAAAGTACAAAAATGAACAGGTTTATTGAGCTGAGGATGTGGAAAGGAGCACACAACCCATGGCGGCCGGGCTGTCTCCTTCAACCAAATACAAAGAGGCAGAGAGAGTTAGACGACCTATGGGGCAGATATTGATGACATGTGAGGAACCAACTGGAATTCTCTGTACGTGCAAACAGGAAGGGGAGTTGCAATTAGGGCTGAAAGAAGAAGGAAGTGGTAAGTGTTTCCCCTTTGGCCTTCCACCATGTTAGACCACCACCATCACTGTACGGTAGGGCAAAACTCTTTCAATAATGTTTGACTAAACATTTTTAAGAACTTTGTATGACTAAATGGGAATATGTATTATGGCTTGTGTCTAGATGTCTCTGCAAAAGCCTTATGTAGTTATAATTGGGCCTTTTTCAGAGGTAGCTGGATCTAGAGGGTGTAGTGCTGGTGTTACAGGCAGCAGAGCTAGTAGAAATATAAGCAGTTGGACAGGGAGGGCTAGGCCCTCAAAGAAGCCAGCACAGAGGACCAAAAGTCTGGTGACCTTGGAGGAGACACACGATTCTTGCTGTGGGCCTGAATGCAAGACAGAAGGTAAAACAAACACAACCACACCCTCAAGTATAAACCTTAGGGAATAGTCATGGATTACCTTGAGAAGCCAGGAGTCACCATCCCAACCCCCTAAAGGAAGAGTTATTGATTTGTAAAGAATGTCCACTTGCCACAAGACTAGCTTCCCCATTTGTCCCTGATTTGATCAATTTTACCTGCATAGTTCTACGCCCCTCCCCATGCCTGTCTGCTTTGCCAGTTCCCATGCTTTCCCCATCCTGAACCCCATTTCACTTTGTGGTTTTCCTCTATAAAAGTCCCTAGAAAAGACAGTCTTTGGCAACTCACTCTGGACCCCTTCTGTCTCTTTCTCTCAGACAGAAGCTTTCTTTCTCTCAATAAATACATTCCGCTCTTAAACCTCCATTGTTCCTAAAATTCATTCATTGATTTTAGAGAACATGAACTCGTATGGGACATCTAGTAGTGTGAGAGTTTAATTCCCCTATAGCACTATCACAGGAAGGAAAACATTTTTTTTGATGTCATAGCAAAGTCAAGATTTCAAATCATGATTTCTTTTTCAAAAATTTTTATCTGCCATCATGAACTTACCACTTTCCCAATAGTCAGGAAATTTTCTGAGTCTGCTAATGATAGTGAAAAATGTAATTTTTTGATACTGCATGTCAGAATTTGAAAGATCCACATAACAGTGCTTTCCAAATGACAAATATACAACCTTACACAATCAAGTTAATTAAGATCTATTCAAAATTACAAGACCTAAAAATGGATTTTTAATATAATGAAATAGGAAAACTCCTAAGATCTCATACTGAAACACTGGTATTAACCTTTAAGAAACTACCACTGTTCAGCTTTGGTGTAACAATAAAAGAATGCTCATTTTCGCATCTCCCACAGCTCTCAAAGTTTTGGCAGGGTGAGGGCACGGTGTGAGGATGTTGAAATAAAGATAAGAGAGTAGATACAGAAATCTGAGGTCAGGTGGAGCCCTCTCTCCAGACAGGAGAAAAGTAATTGCTCAACTCAATTGCCACAGTGCTTTTAGAAAGTTGGTATCAGGTGAAATCCCTTTGCCTAACAACTAGCTCACCTCTCACACCCCATAGTTTTGTGGCTGGAACACCTGTTTGTTGAGGCATTCCATGTCCTCAGAGAGTTCTTAGGGCACTCTGTGCTCTTGATTCCATCACTGGCTCAGTGGCTCCCAGCAATTTGTAATTATTTGTAAAAAATACCTTAAAATTCTTTTCTCCCTTATTCAACTACATCTCTGTGTTAAGCCACATTTTTCTCATACCCTTTAGTCAAAATAATGTGTTTCAATAAAAAATAAGGAAATTCAAATGTCTTCTTCTTAGCCTACTACTTATTACTTTTTTTGAACATAGTATTTTTTCATAAAAATACACAACTTAAGACATAATAGAATGATTAGTTTTAAATAAGTTAATAAATATTTTTAATGTAACATGATAATATTGATAAAATCCACATAAACAGAAGTTACTTGAGTCTTCAATTTTTAAAAGCAGAAAAGGATATTAGACCAAAGAGTCTGAAAAAATATAATTTTAAGATAAATACAAATTATAGAAACTAACAGGCATTTTTTTCCTATTTGACTTAACGTTCACCAACAGTACCTCAAAAGTGTTGTACCTTACAATATCCCATTCTATTCTTTGGTACCTTGAGATGCTTTTTTGCTTATTTGGGATGCTATCACAGTATTACTTGGCTGTTATTAAACCATGAAATTTTTATCTCAGCTATTATTAAAGTTATTTCACCTAGAATGACATAGTACATAATTTACACTATACTAATTTTACAATAAACAATGGATCATAAACATTTTCAGATCATAGAAGAAAATGAATGTAATATTATATAGAAAAATACTAGTCCAATCACTAAAAGCTTAGAAAAACTAGCAATACTTGCTACAAAAATTTCAATAGAACAGGTTGAAAAATAAGGTAGCAAAAATGTAAAGCAAGATGAAATGTTAGAAATAACTGATATATGAAAAGGAAGGAAGAAATGTGTTGATGTTAAGCATAAGCCTATAGGGGATAAAAGCCTGCAGTTACAAAGAAACCAGCGGTTACAAAGAAACCAGCAGAAAAGAAACCCACCACAGAAGAAGCTTGCTGCAAGAACTTTCTTAAATTCTATCTTCTCCATAAAGTAGGTCACCTAAGCTTAGATGGCTTATTTTGAATAGACCAGATCAAAGAAGCAGTGAGAAACATGAAGCAGGGGAGAGAAATAACTTATATCTATCAGCCAGACTAACTGCATGTATTATCAAAACAACTCCAGAATCTTGACAAAAATCTAAAAAAAAAGTACATCAGAAATTGAAAGGGCAAAAGGAGCAACCAATACTTCCATCAAGGAGCAAACTGGTATGCAACAAAATGTTTCAAAATAAAAATAAATGATTATAAAATGGAAAAAGGGAATCTCGAACAAAAGATTCATAAAATGTCACATAATTTCAGAGCCTATTATTAGGGAAAAAAATTAATCCTAATCAACAGCTTTTGTATCACCTGGTATAAGAGTTTCTAGGTCAAATTTAAGATTATGAAACACTATTAAAATATCAAAATATTCTAAGCAAAATCAATAATGCCTGGTTTCATTTTAACCTCTATGCAACAATAATTCAAGTCAATCCAAAGTAAATTAAGAGTATCCATATCTGTTCTCAAGGTCACTTTTATCATTTGTAGGGCCCAGGACAAGAAAACAAAGGGCAGAGCTTATGGTTTAATTTACCTTTTATCCCCATTTGACTCCTAAAATGTTCTAGCACACGTCTTAGCTCTATTCCAATGCTCCCACCACCACAGGTCAGCACCCAATAGCCATCTTTTGTCTACCATTATGTCGGTGCAGTCTGCCCTTACGAAAACAACCCTATGAAAGATATTCACACCGGATCAGTATCATTCACAAAGGGAATTCTGGGGCCTGGGTAGGCAGAGCAAGATCTGATGGCCTTGACAGAGGATATAGCAATGCAGAGCAAGGTCAGTGTAAGAGGTTTCTAAAGTACAATCTCTGGGAAAAGGATATAAGTACTTGGTTCTAACACCTATGACAACCTATTCTCAAAATGATCATTTGGTGGCCAATAAATAAATGAAAAAATGTTCAAATCTAGCCATTAGATAAATGCAAATTAAAACGACGCTGAGATTCTGTCTTACCCCAGAAAGAACAGCTATTATCAAAAACTCTTATAACAAATGTTAGTGAGGATGCAGGAAAAGAGGAAGTCTTCTATATTGTTGGTGGGAATGTAAACTAGTACAACCACTATGGAAATGAGTGTGGAGATTTCTAAAAAAACCAAAACTAAAAATTTCATTTGATGCAGCTACATGCTTTTGGGTATCTCAGTCATCATATTACAGGGATATGTACATACTCATGTTCATAGTAGCATAATTAATAATAGTGAGAATTTGGAAACATTGTATATGTCTATCAACAAATGAATAGATAAAACAAATGAATGGATTATACACAATGGAATACTACTTCATCATAAGGAAAAATAAAAACTTGAGGACTTTGTAGGTAAATGGATGTAATTTGGGACTATATAATATTAAGTGAAATAAGTCAGACACACAAGCTTAAATACTGCATGGTTCTCCTATATCAAATATATATATATATGTATATTTACACACATACATATATATGATATATATATATATCATATATATATATATGATAAATAGAAAGTAGAGAGAAATCCAAATAGTTCCCCAAATTATCTGAGTTGTTTCAAAAATATTTTAATATATATTCTAATTTGTTTCATTTATACTATTAGTCTCTCTTAGTTCACTGAAAAGAAAGCTTTATGCTTGTATCTATTTGTTTCTTCTTTATAAGATAGTCTTTTTTGTCTACACCTTGTATTCTGAATAACATTTTGGTCATTCTTTTAAGATTATAATACACTGAGCATTGACTATAATTATTCCGTTTTGTTATTAAATTTTATTTTATTTTTTTCATGGAAGTAATAAGAGTGGTATTTTTATATTTTCTTATTAACATCTACTTATATTACATTAAAATAGAAAAATTATCATTTGACATAAAATCACCCTGAGTAAAAAATGATATCATAGCTTACCACCAAAGTACAAAAACTGTTACTGTAGAACATAGATAGTTAATAAAGTCTCAACTATAGCAAAATGTGAAGCCCAGGTACAGTAGTACACACACGTGAAATCCTTACTACTGGGGAGGCTCAGGAGCCAGGGGCAGGAAGATTACAAGTCCAAGGTCAGCCTGGATAATTTACTGAGACACTGTTCTAAAACTTTTAAACAGGGCTGGAAATAAAGCTGAGTGGTAAGTACTTGCCCAGTATGCACAAGGCCCCTGGTTCAATCTCCAGTACCAAAAAGAAAAGCAAAGTGCAAAAGGTAACACCAATTACGAACAATACATTACTCAATCCAGTCACATGTAACAGAAAGTGCAAAACTCAAGTACATGCTTACACAAACATCTATGAAAGAAAATTAATACAAATAAATGAGTTAAAGTTAAGCAAAGGTCAACAAAGAGTGCTTGTGATTGAATTAAAACAATAAAGTAGCCCTAAGATAATAAGAGTGTCATGCAATAAATGACAGCAAAAGAACAGTAAAAGAACAGCACAATCAATTTAATAAAAATACCATTAACAGAAACAAATCAAAGTAAATTAGAATTTAGAAAAAGTAAAGCTACTTAACAGCAAAAGATAACACAAGCATAAAAGAAACAACTGAAAATGTAGATAATCTATAATTTTAAAAAGTCTTAATGAAAAATAGAACTCAGGAATTCAGAGTAAAAGTTTAAAAGTGAAAAATTTTAGAAAAGAAAATCTGTCAATGTAGTTCTTTAATTCTGCCTTAGGAATACTTAACCTATACAGTCATCAAAAATGACTTCCAAATACATCATCAAATTCAACCAAAAGTTAGTGAAAATGGTAAACATTTTTGTTTACATATCACTTTCTAATACCATATTCTTTAATCAAGCCCTACAAACCACAAGCAACCACCCACCCAATCCCAAACTCTAGGTTAGTGGTTCTCAGCCCAATATGCACATCAGAACCAACTGGGAAGTATTTTGAAATTACTGATGCTCTGGACCCAGTACAAGAATTTGTATGGGATCTAGGACTATGTATGTGTGAGTTCATTTAATTCCTCTAGATGAATATATCCAGGGTCAAAAGTCAGGGATCAAAGCAAACAGTATATAGTCAAAGTATTTATTTCCAAATTCCTAATACATTAAGCAGAAGTCTTGAGTTACTGTGAAAATACGTAATTTTTAGAGACTGAAAGTTCATAAACAAAGAAAGGGAAGAAACAAACTAATTCAAGGGCCAGCTTAGTCAATAACAACCAATTGTATCTTTGTACATATATAAAAATATGTATAAATTTAATATATTCATATGCCACTATATTTTATGTTTTATCAAAAAGTCCATCAATTAGAAAGTTGCAGCCATTAAAAACTGTATGGGGCCACACCAATGGGAAAAAGACCCAGCCACAAGACAAACTACGCCTTCCCATGAAGTAAGTGCCACCACACAGATTGGAAAGAGCTCCAGTTAGAAGAGAATCTACGTCTTCCTGTGAGCCAGCAGGTGCATGGGCTGAAAAATCAGTAGAGCACCCTGGGTTCTCCCACTAATTCAGAAAACTCAGGGTGAGATGACAGCAACTGAGAGAAAGGAAATAGCTTGATGCTTGTATTGTTTGGTTGATTCCTCAGGCCTGGCGCTGGTGGTCAGCGCATCTACCTAGAGGATGGCAGTGTGCACTGTGCCAACTGTGAGGGATGTCCTCCTGTCTTGTTTTTGAAATCCAATGTTTTGTTTCATTTTGCTGTTTTGTTTTATTCCTGTGTCTGATAACCTACACAACTATTTTGAAGATAACAACATGCAGTATTGTTCTTACTGTTTTGTTCTTATTATTTTATTTTATTCCATGTTATGTTTTGATTGGTTTTATTCTGTTTTGTTTTGTTTGATTTTGCTGTATCTGATGGTAGGGACAACTATTGTGAAGATAGTAAGATATATTATGATAGCCATTGTTGATTTCCCATTGTCCTGTTTTGAAGTTCTGTACCACTTTCACTGCTGTATTTTGACTGGTTTTATTGTATTTTTTAGGGGTTTTTGTTTGGTTGGTTGTTTTTTTTGTTACCAGGGATCAAACTCAGTGTCGCACTTTCCAGGCAGATGCTTACACCACTTAGCTAAATCCCCAGCCCAGCTTTCTTCTGTTTTGTTGGGTTTTGTTCTCTTTAAAATAAAATTTTAAATATATAACCTGTATGTAGTTCTATTCCAGGATAGGTAGCTGTAACGGTTGATACACTGAATCAACTAAAGAAGTTTAGAAGTTCAACTAAAGGACTCAATAAGGAACCAGGGTCCTTACTTTGTAAACATCCTCAACTTGTGCAAGAGGAGGGCACCAAGATGCTGTGGGCAGATAGCTTGCATACAATATAAGGGAGGAAAAGAGGTTTGCTCTCTTGTTCTTTTTGCTCTTGTTGCTTTTGCTGTCTTCTACTGTCTTGAAGTGTTGATCCTGTGCAAGCTACCTTGCCTTGGAACCAGCTGATTATGAACAGAAACCTCCACAAACCATGAGTAAATAAACCTTTCTTTCTTAGATTTGGGTGTCAGGTATTTTATCTCAGCAATGACAGAAAAGTAACTCAAACAGTAGCATGTATGTATTTTTTATTTATTTCTCCCATACATGGAATTAAAAACTATGGACATTATATGCAATCAACCATATGCTCTGAAAGGGAGAGAGAAGGCAAACAAGCTAGGACTCCTGAGAACCCATGTACTCATTAGATTTTCTTTTTGCCTCATATAACTTAGAATAGAAGAAACCAACAGTTTAAAAATCTCAACAAAAGCCTGTTCTCTCCAGCTAAAAGACAAGGAAAGGGGCAGCTTAGCAAGAAAGATCATTACAGCACTTTCATTCTACTTCAGATAACATGGGGATCAGGATGGGGGCTACAGGTCTATCCCAACTATGTCAGAAAGGCAGAATGAGCAGCCTAGTATCTCTACTTTAATGAGACTCTCAACTTCCTGCCATGGTGCTGTCAGAAAAGACTAAGTAGGGCACTCAGACTTTCACCCTCCTGGAGGTAAAAGACTGCTTCTCCCTGCCACTGGCAGTGTCAGTGAATACCATGTTGAGCCTGGACTTCCATCTCAATTTGGCACTAACTGAGTATCATTCCCCAACCTACTGAGGAGATCTAAGCATAATCAAGACTTTCACTACCACTCATCAGTCCCAGTGTAATGAAGACTACATGGTAAGCTAGGCTTCCTACTCTAATCCAGTAGTAATGAAGAGTCACTCCTACCACTGGTGTCACAAAGGCTGAGTAGAAAGCCTAAACTCAAAATTTTACCCTATAGAAATTAGCCCTCTTCCTTATTGGGGGCAATGTCACATAACTAAAACAGAGTTAGGATCTGAAATCTCAGAACATGAATATTTTTAATGTACAATTTCAGCTAAAAATTATCCTTCATATCAAGAACCAGGAAATTCATAAATTGACTGAAAAAAAGATAATCAATACTGTGTATGTCAACAGCAAGAGGACAGAGATATCAGAATTACATGACAAATATTTAAAGCACTATGAAAGAATGTTTCCATGAATAATCAAGAAAATGTTTAAAATAAATACAAAATAGCCTTAGCAAAGAAACAGGAGACACAAAGAATCAAATGAAAATTTTAGAACTGAAAAGTACAATAACCAAAATAAAAACCCCAATGTTTGGCTTCAACAGCAGAATGGAGGAACAGAGAAAAGAATCAGTTCAACTGGAAGATAAATCATAGAATGTTATATGAATAACAGGGGGAAAAATGGAAAAAATAAGCAGAGCTTCAAAGACCTATGAGACTAAATCAAAAGATTAAACATTCATATCTTTTGGTTTTATGGAAGAGAGAATGGGGCTGAAAATGTATTAAAAAACATAATCGTTGAAAACTTCCCACATCTGGCAAGATATAAACTTACAGATTCAAGAAGGTGAACAAATCTCAAACAAACCTGAAGAAATTGAAACCAACACACATTATAATTAAATTTGTGACATCCTAAGACAAAAAAGAAAAAACTTTAATGCAAAGAATAATTACACCTTATCTATAGAGGAAAAATGATAAAATTCTCAAGAAACCATGAATGTCAAAAAGAGGTGGCACAAAGACTGAAATAAAAGAACAGTTAATCAGAATACCCACTACTGTATATCCAATGAAAACATCCTTCATAAGTATAAGGGAAATCAAGACATTCACAGGTGAAGAAAGACTTAAAAAATAAGTTGTCACAGTCCTACCCTAAAAGAATGATTGGAGCAAGTTCTTTAAAATAAAGCAAAGTACAAAAATAGGAAACTTGGAGTATTAGGAAGACAGACTATAGTAGAAACACACAGGATAAATATAACAGATTTTTCTTCTACTCTTGATTTAAAGAATTTTTTTTGACATTTAAGCAAAATTACAGCACCATGAGATGTGGTTGTAAATGTATGTAATATATATATTTAAGACAATAAATGGGAAAAGGGTAAGCAGACAAAGGAACATAGGCTTTCTACATTTCATCCAAACTGGTAAGAGATATACATAAATTCTTCTTGATAAATCAAAATAGAACTCTTGAAAAACATCCAAGAATCCCATAGAAGGTGGAACAATAAAAACAAAATAAAGAAACAAAAACCAAAATCCAAGACTTAAGCACTAATAATTATGTTGAAAGTAAATTATCTAAATATCCCAATTAAAAGGCAGAGACTTATACAAGGCCCAGGACCATAGGAGGGGGAAAAAAACGTACAGACTGGAAGAGTGCCTTAAAAAATACGATTCAGTCAATTCTATGTAATCTATAAGAAACTCACTTCAAATTTAATACATGTATATCGAAAGATGAAACAGTGGAAAAGATGCACCATGTAAACATTAATCAAGGAAGGCAAAAGTAGCTAAATTAATAAGAGATAAAGTAAATTATAGTAAACAAAATTACCAGAGACTAAAAGGGACATTATGTAGTAAAAAGACATAATCCAACAAGAAGATATATATAGCAAACATAAATGGATAGATACTAAACAAGATACAAAATAGGTAAAGAAAAAACTGAAAATTGAAAGAAGACCTTGACAAATCCTCCATTATCATAAGAAACTTCAACATTCTCTCACAACTGATAAAAATCTAGACAGGAAATCCAAGTTTACAGATGAATTCAACACCACCAACTAACAAAACTGATGTTTGTAGAGCACTCTACTCAACAACAAAGTATATATTCAAGTGCACAAGGAACATATGCCAAAAAAAACCATATCCTGGTATATAAACTAAAGTCAACAAATTTAAATGAATTGATATCAGTCTCCAACCACAGAGGAGTTAAACAAAAAGATTACAGACAGGAGATCAAATGTTTGAAACTAAACATCACACTTTTAAGTAATCCATGGGTCAGAAATATATCCATGGGTCAAATAAATTTCAAAGGGAATTTTTTAAAGTACACTGATGGGAATGAAAATGAAAGTACAACATATCAAATTTTTAGGACACTACTGAAGCAAGACTGAGGAAAATTATTAAATGTACCTATTAGCCCAAAAGTCTCAAGTCAATCATCTATGCTTTCACCTCAAGAACTTAGAAAATGAGCAGAGCAAACATAAAGTAGGCAGAAGAATATACCAAGAAATCATAGGAATTTAAAACAAAAAACAGAAAAAAATAATGAAACAAAGAGCTACTTAAGAAAAAAAGATGACTAACCTCTACCACAACTGACAATGAAAATGGATGAAAAGAATAGTCAAGCCTCTACACAGAAAAACATCTTTGTTTTTAAGTGACTGTAAATGGTACTGATGCCCATGTACATGGACTGATCAAAATATATGGAGAATGTTTAAATTTTAAAAACATATTATAGTAAAAGACACATTACCAATAAATGAAATAAGTACATTTAAAGTGAGGCTTATCTTTTAACAGGGACTAATGGCAATGTCTTTTTCTTGTAATAAATTTTTTATTAAACACTCACTATATTTTTGACTATATTATTTATTTGTCACTAAAAGATACAGAAATACAATTTATTTTTATATGTTTATCTTGCATCCTGCAACTTTTGAACTCATTAATTTTATGTGTCTTCTGATTTTGGTTTAGTTTGGTTTGCTTTGGTTTTTGGTAGACTGCTTAGTATGTTCTACAAAGAAAACCATACTATCTGGAAGGACAGTTTTATTTTTTTCCTTCCCAATCTGAATGCCTTCTACTTCCTCTTCTTGACACACTGCACTGATAAGAACTCCCAACACTGTGTTGAATAAAAGTGCTATAAGAAGACACTGATCTTGTCTCCCAACAGAAGACAGAAAACATTCACTTTTTTGCCATCATGTTAGCCGAAAAGTTTGTGTACACATTGTTTCTACCAAATTGAAGTTCTCTTTCTTTTTATTATTCTAAGATTATTCAACATTATAAATAAGTATTGAATTTTTCAAATGCTTTTTGCTACACAATGTGATTTTTCTCTTCTTTAGTGTGTTAATATGGGGGATAAAAACTCTGACTGAATGTGAACAAACCCCAGCCAACAACCCAGTTGCTTCTAGCTTCTTGAGGTGGGAGTTTGGATGTTTAACACTATGACCCTAAACAGAGCAATATATTTATATGCTAGCACCAAAATCAGTAATAAACTGGTCACACATGAAGCTCAGTAAGGCCAGATGATACGGACTGTGCATACTGGAAACAAATCTTGAAATATAATTGAACTAAGATAAAATACTGTGAAACTCAAAATTTCACATACATAAAAAGTGGAACCTTTTGTTTAATATCTGGTTCTGTAAGTCATGAAATAAAATAAGTCATATACTAATAGAATTAGTAACAGTTTTAAATTAAGATTATGTATTATATTGTCTCTCATTCACTTTGTATAATCTTCTAAAGCTATATCCTAATATACAGATTCCAAAAGCTGATGAAAAATAATAAATTATAATAATATAGTACAACTGAGTGTGGTATGGCAAGTTAAAACAAGTACTATAATAATAGCTTATCATGGTATATTCAAAGACTCATAAAAATCAAACTATTGAGGATCTATTTACAAAGATGTGTATTAACACAGAAGTTTCTATTACTTGTCAGTGAATTTGCTACACCAGCTACATTTAAAATAGTTAACACATTTCTATATCTCAGAAGATGATGAAAATCAATGTTTGCATGCTTTACTATACTAAATTGGTATGCTAAGTTTTAACACACATTTAACTTAACACAGAAATATTGTATCAAACTAAGAAATGGAAATTTGCTTGAAACTGTAAAAGCCTATACTGTTTCCCTTTTTAAAATCAGAAAAGATTGCTTCTAAAACATTTAGACTGTGCCCTATTTCATGATGATACAGTATGATCTACATCATAGCAGTAGTCATGAGAGTATCACAGTAGTATGTTTATATGTTAAGAAGAAACCAATGGAGAAGATATAAATAGGAAAAAAAATAACTGGGGAGAGTCAGCATGATAAAACAATACTCAAAAACATGGAAAAGAAAGAACAGCACACAGTGTGAATATAGATTAAGACATTAAATTTGGGCAAAGAAGGAGAACTCTTTTTTTCTATATGGATTGTTTTGAAGATAAAGAATGAAACAAAGAAAGAAGCATAAAAAGAAGAAATAAGGAAAAAACAAAGAGAGGGAAGAAAGAAAAAAGAAAGGCGTGATGGATTTTACCTGTTCTGAACTAAATTGTGTCCTGAAACCCTAACACCTAACATCATGGTATCTGTAAACTGGGCCTTTACAGAGGAATTAAGATTAAATGAGGTCATGTGAGTGAGATGCTAATCTATTAAGACTTGTGTCCTCATGAAAAAAAGACACTTCTAGGGATGTACATGCCAAAAACAAAGGCCATATGAAGGCACAGTGAGAAAGCAGTCATCGCAAGACAAAGCAGGAGGCAGCCTCAGAAGAAACCAGACCTGCCAATATGTGGACTTTGGAAGACCTGCCCCCAGAACTATAAGAAAATAGATTTCTGTTAAGTCACAGTCTGTGATGTTCTATTAGAGCATCACGAGTAGATTAACACATTAGACAAGGGCAGGAACTCAAAACAGCTAGTTGTCTCCAGTTTTCCTCCAAGCTATAAGATCTGAGCTGAGCTGTGTTACAAGATTTTGAAACAGATTCAGAAGGGAATGGAGGAGAGAAAACATATGAAAAGACTGCCAACAGCTGATTTTAGAATAAAGTTCAAAATTTTGGTAGGACACCAATCTTCACAGTTACGTAAAAGCAGTTTCACAGCCTGGTTAGGAGAAACCTGATAAAGTGGAGAAGGTAAAATCTTTCTGAATAAGAACTCAGCTGCATCAGTGGAACTGTATCTTGGGTTAGATATCTTGGGTTACAGTTACATTAACAGGTATATAGAGTGCCAATAAAAACTGTTATCTACCCCTTTAAGAGCTTGAAGACCAGCTTTCTCCCCTTGCTTGCCTTCATATCTTCACCACAATGAACTGTTGCCCTCTGCCATGTACCACCCTGCCTTGGAGTCAGCTAATGATGGACTGAAATCTCTACAAACTGTGAACTAAATAAACATTTCCCCTTTAAAAAAAAAAAAAGTTGTGGAGACCACAATAATATAAGTAAAACAGTCTGACTTAAGATCTGCCACACAGTGGATGCTTAACAAACAATAGATACAATAATTATTACTCTGAGATTGATCCACAGTTGGTCATTGCTAGGACAATGACCTAGCAATAAGAGAAGAAAAATAAGGGAGTTAAAAGAAAGTGGTTGAAGAAATGAGGTGGAGCCAGGAGTGTAAAGATCTGAAAAAGAGACAGATCACCAGGTGACGCTTCTGTTCTACATCTTCTAACTCCCCTTTTCTCTCTCCCAGGCCCACCTTTGCAAGTCCCTAAATCCCAGCTCTCCATGTTAACTATCCCAGAAAACATTCCTGTTCCATGTTTCTGTCTCCTTCCTAACTTTTCTTCCTTCCTCCTATCCACTGAAACACATTCTTGAGTATGTATCAATCCAATAATGGAATAGCAAACTAATTAAGCCATTCCATAAGGCAAGAATAAATAATTCTCTTAAATATACATAAACCTCCCAAGGTGCTATGCTTATAATTCCAAATGAATCTCTCAAGCCAAATTTCAAGTAAAACAGAAGGGGATAATTAGGCAAGGAAAATTGCTTATTCTTCTATTTTAAAGTTGTAAAGAAGAAAACTGTTAGTGGTAACTGAGAACAAACAAGAAACCACAGAAAAGATAAGCTCAGATTGTTAAAATAAATTCAGGGCACTTTTTAGGAGTGTAGACCTGCATAGGTGGCTAAAGTGGGTAAATTATAAAAGCAAAAGTGCCAAATGAGAAAGCTGCTTACTGTACTACAATCTTCAGATCCATCAACCAGATCAGTTCTATTCCTGGGACTCTCACGCTGTGGTTATTTTCTATTAGAAGTGAAGAAAGGGAACTGCAACCTAAAAATTTCAATTAACAGCCTATAAACAACATTTTTGTGTTATCGAAAATGCTAAGCAGAATATGTCTTAAGAGATAAAGTTGACACATAGTGATTTTCTTTTCAATTAAATCACTTTAACTATAAGTATCTTTAATATCATTTCTTACTTCCATTATTTCAGATACGCAGACCTAAAATTTAAGCCCCAAATCCTTGACTCTTTCTCTCATATTTATATTTAGCCAATCAGAAGATAAAAAAAATACACCCAGAATGTGAGTACTTCTTAACATTTTTACTATCCTGGTCCAAGCTACCATCATCCCTTACCTATATTATTAAAGAAGTGAATTCCTTAATGTTCGCCCTGCCTCTATCCTTGTACTGCTACTATTCTGTCTCAAAAAGAATATGTCACAACTGAATCATTCTGGTCAAAGCCTTGTTTTGCTTTCCTATTTCAGAGTGAAAGCTAAAGGTCATCATGGTCTATGAAGGCTCTAAATTAAGAATGGATAGTCTGTGACACGCTCTCCCTCCATTTTGAACGTTAGTTAAAAATTTTTAAATGCAGTTTTATTACCTATGTTCATTAACTGTATTATATGTTTTATGTGACCAAAAAAATTACTTATTAAAAAAGGAGGGAAAATAAAAGGTGGGCCACAGGTGATCAGATCCCGTTTCCTCTCTGATCTCATCTACCGCTCTCACTTTCTGACCCACTAAAACCTGCTTGCTGTTGTTTAAAATACACATCTTCCCACATCAGTTTGCTCTTACTCAACCATTCTTTCTCCAGATATCAGCATGGCTCATTTATTTTCCTTTCTCATATCTCTACTAAGAGCTACTTCCTCAGACAGGCTTTTCTTGATCATTCTGTAACCCTGTTCATTATCCTGCTTCATTTTTCTTCATAACAGTTATCAGTCCCTGATGCTATAAGCTTTTTATATACGAAAAGCCTTTTTTTAAATCTTTCTCCTTTTTTAATCTTTCTCCTAAAAGCACCTAAAAGTCCAGAACTGTTTTGTTTACTGCTGTATTTCAGTACCTAAAACAATGTCAGAGCAGGCAGTCAATAAATATCAGATGGACAGTGTAGCTCAGTGGCAGAGCACTTGCTCTTCACACAAAGCACCCTGAATTCAATCCCCAACAATCAATCAATCGATTCAGGAAGAATTAATATATCAAGAATTCAGTCTTTTTGAGGGATTTACACCTGTACACCTCTGAAATCTATAAATCTTGCAAAGACACAGATATGGAGAACTAGCGGAAATATATAAAAGTATACGCTGACCTAAAAAGGTAGATGCTTTGGTTGTAAACTTGGTTGTATATTATTAACTACCAAAAGAAAAAGTATGTATTAGACATTGGCAACCAAGTGAATTCACCTTGAAAAAACAGGTACCTACAAATAAACATATGAAAAACTTCCTAATAAAACTATGTAACTAAGCATAGTGAACAAGACTTTCTGGCTAAGACTTGCTATCATTGGCAAACATCCATATTAAACTCAGCTTCCCCAAATCAGGAAACAAATGGAATTGTGAATCTGGCAATTCACTGGAGAAAAAGACTGCATTACAATCTGGGTTCACATTAAAGTTACCTCATTCTTCTCGACTCAGATCTGACCTGGAGGAAAATTTTTAACAGATTCTCTTGGACAAGTGCCATACTACAGTCTGTAAAGTTCAAAATTAGCATTTTAACCTAATGGTTTTCTACTTTGTTTCCCTAAAATTAAATGGGACTAAAAATAAAGTAAGATAAACTATGAGTACAAAATAAACATTTTGTCAAAAAACAGTTATAATATAGGTCCTTTCCTCTTTTTTAAAAAATTTCATTCATGCAGTACCTCATTCCAGGGTCAAGCAGATAGTAGGACTAAAGCTGTAAACTGGTAAAAGACAGAAAATTCTCTTCTCCCCTTCAATGTTTATCTAGTTTACTGACATGCAATATAGGAATGTCCATATCAATCTTCCTAGTAATTAAGAGTGAAAATGAAAATTATATACTCCAAACCTGTATATACATAAACCATTTATTTAATAGCTACTATGTCTCAAAGCATTGCATTAGTCACTGAAGACAGATAAAATTTGTATATGCGATTGTCAATAAATTGGTAACATGGTAGATATGTCATGCAAACAATAATAGAGTGGCAATATCCATAGTTTTGGGTATTATAGATGCTAAGAAAGCTCAGAAAAGATTACTATTAAATATATAGAAGACAGATGGGAGTAAATGGAGGCACAAAGGGCAGAAGGGCAAAAGTATTATCTTAAAGGTGCCTATAAACGATGCTGTGAGTAAAGAAAAAGAGATACACAAAGACATGTGAGCCAAAAGCCTTGTATGATACCCTTAGTAATTAGACTCTTGGGCCAGGGATTTAGCTGAGCAGCAAAGCAACTGCCTGGCAGCACAAGGTTCTGAGTTTGATCCCCAATATCATTCCCCCCTCCAAAAAAAAGACTCTTAACCTAAAGACAAAATTTTTAAATTGCTTTTTTATGGCAAAGATTTTAAATAAGAGAAAAGGGTGGTCTATTTTACTTAAGAGTGCTAAATCTGGCAGTATCATGAGAGAAAAGTGAAAATGAAACTGAAGACTATTAGATCAGTTAAGAGATTGATAGAGAAATCCAAAGATTAAGACAAGACAGTCTAAAATAGAAAACAATGCAGATACGAAGAAGGTGATATTATCTGAGTACTGTTAAAAGTGAAACATGGATGGGAATTGGTGAATAATGAAAATTTGAATTAGCACACTGGGGGTGCTCAGGAAGAAATAAAGGCAACATCAATTGTTTAAAATCACAAAGAATAATCTACAGACTTCCAACTTGGCAACTGGTTTGGATGGCAGTGCTATTAAAAAAGAAAATACAAAGGTAAAAATTTAGAGATATTAAATTTAGAGATATTGATATTTGAATTTAGAGACATTGAACAGTATAGAAAAGATAATTATCTAAATATATAATCAGAAATAAGTCAAGAACTCCAGGTAGAGATAAAAGCCAGAAGGAAGTCAGAAAACAGCTATCAAAATCAAAATAGGTAAGAATACCAAACAGGAGTAAAACTGTCAATAATTTCAGCACTGTGGTGGGGAAGAAAGCCAAAGCCTACTCAGGGGTAAGTGGGAGGGAGCTTAAAATGAGAGGCATAGCCTATAAGGTTCCAGAGAGACAGGAGATAGGTAAATGATGGGTAGAGGACAGAAGACAAGAGAAATGAGATCCCAAGTTCAGGTTTACAATAAGTCATTTAAACAATATATTTTTTAATGATGAGCATACTGTTTTTAGCCTATTTCAAGATTATTTTAAATTTTTCATTATATAAATTTTGATACATTTACCAACATCATACACAGTAAAAATTAGCATTGCACCTGCATAGCACTTACAAAACAGTAAGTAGAAATGTACTCAGGAGCTTTACAAAAATTATTTCTTTTAATAATCCACAAGACCCTATGAGGATTTATTTCTCCATTTTATATTCCATGAAAAAACTAAGGACAAAGAAGGTTAAATTACTCGCACTTGAATGCTCAGAAGTGGAACACAGAACCCACGTAGTCTACCTCCAAAGCTCTAATCACCAAGCTATTTTGGCCTCCATATAGGTTCGTTATGTAACCTATTTTTTGAATAAATGTTAAGGAAAATAAGAGTCTGATAATCAGAAACTTGCTAGACTACACTTAATATATTAAGAAAACCTAAAGAATTAGCAGTAAGATTTTAAACATCAGTGAAGAGTTTCCTCATCTGTATATATGAATGCAGCAATGATTCTTAAATTTTACCATGCATCAGGATTTTATTGTAGAGCTTATTATAATGCAGACTGTTGAACTCCCCTATGAAGACTGTCAGATTCAAAAGGTATGAGATAAAGCCAAAAATTTACACTTCTAATACTTTCCTGGATCATGTGACGCTGATCCAAAAACACACAAGGAGAACTTCTACCTTATAGTAATTCCAAAAGGAGTGACATTCCTGGCATATGAAAAGCACTCAGTAAGTGGTGTCTATAATAGCAGTGGTGGCAGTAGTAGTAGTAGTAAATGATGATGATGGTGATGATGACCATTCATCTTCACTATCTGCTTTATTTCTCTGAGTTTATATCAATTTCTACTCAAAAATAATATAAACCTGGTATATTTTAAGACCAAAATAATTTGAATAGGAATTCTAATTAGCTCTGAAGTCTCTCTCTCATACTGTTTACAAAACAGCTTTTCAAAAACATAAATGTTTGTATCAGTTCCTCCTTTAAACCAAAATTTTTCCATCTCTTATAAAATAAAGTACAGACTTCCCAACATGGCTTACAGACCATTTCCCTATGGTCCATTTTCTAATTAGCTTTCCAAATACTTTTAAAACATCACTTATTTTAAAATATTTTTCCTATATAAGCCTCCCTTTCTAGTAAGCCATAGAAGCCATAATTGCAAATCAATAAAAAACAGAAACAAAAATAATATTAACCAACATTTGTAGGGTATCCCCAAACACTTTACATAAATTATCTCATTTAATCTTAACAGCTCTCATGATAAAAGAGAGCTGTCATTTATTGTCATTTTACAAAACAACCCTTAACCATTCCCCAAAGACTTTACTTAATCCTAATAATTTGGCACTATAAAGGCGACAGTTAAGTTTCCTTTCACACATAAGAAAAAAAAGTGACATGGAATGTTAAAGTCATCCAAAAGGATACAGCCAACAAGTAAAAGAGAGGATTTTACCATTGTAAATATGTCACACAATTAATTACTGCACTTAAGTGTCATTTAGATGCTAGGTTTTTGTAAATACTAATTTAAATAAATCTTATTAATTTTTACATTCACCAAACGAGTATTTGCTAAGTGACTATTATATGCCAGGCATTGTGCTAAGCACTAAGGACTACCATATTAACACAAAAGAAGACAGTGCCTGCTCTTTTTTTTTAATTATTTAATGAAAAAAATAAAACAAAATTTTATAACAAAAATAAGAGAATAAAACATGAAAACTAGAAAGACAAACATTTTCTTAAAATCAGAAATATTTCTGTAAATGTTAAAAATAGAGTACAAGGTAAACTGAGATTATAATATCTAACATGCTTATAGTAATTGTACTTAGCCTTTAGCATTTTGATACAAAGATGTTACACAGAATATAATTATTAGAATGTCAGGTAACTCCAGGGTGACACATGGCATGTAAATTTGATTGACTTTGGGATTTAACAGGGGGAGGGGTTGGTAAAGCACACTTCTGGTGTGCACAGGTGGGTCATAGAGGTGTGGCCTTAGTTTATGTCTGGTCTCTTGTCCCTTACTCTATGACACTGTTCTTCTGTCTGCTTCCTAGCCACCATGAGCTGAGCAGGAGGTCTACTGTACCCTTTCACCATGATGTTTCTACCTTGTAGCCAGCCAAACATGGATGAATCCCCTGAAACCACAAGCCAAATTAAACTTCTCCTCCTTTAAATGACGGGTGGGGTGTAATGATGGATGTCCCAGCAACAGCAAAGTTGACTAATACAGATACGTTCAAAATCAAGTACTTCATTAAAAGAGCAAAGTCACAGTTAAAATTTAAAACTTTTGGGAAGGCGGGGAAGAGGGGGTGCATGGGAATTGAACTCAGGACTTTGCACTTGCCAGGCAGGTGCTTGTGCCACTGAGCTATATTCCCATACCTTAAAACATTATTTTACATGACATAAATTCTTTAGCTCTTTTTACCCTTGACAAATGTGTTTAGCATCTCTGAAGCAAAATATATTATCCACATTACTACACAGAATTTTATAATATCCTTGCAATATTGATCATGATGAAGTAAAACAATATGCCAAGTTCCCAAAAGTATTTCCACTTCTGAACAATATTACCTTTCTGTGATTAAAGAATTATTAAACTTCTGACTTAATATACTGCATTTATAAGATTTAAAAATTTTTCATGGTAAGTTTCCAAGGGATAACCAGTATTTTATTTACAGGAAGAAAAAAAAATGCCTAAAAGTCCAAATACTAATCTAAGTAAATGACATGAAAGGTAAAATCAAGTATGAACCAGGTCTGGATCTTCATATCTTCAGTTTCTATTTATCAAACAGAAAATCTTTCCAACTTTCTCCTTTCCTGTATAAGACCAAAACTATGCAATATTCTGTTTGTATTACAATTACACTAATTCAGTGCAGGTCACTTACTTTTTACTGAGTCCAGATGACATTCAGTAAACTAAACATGGGCCAATTAGTTTTAAAAAAAAAAGAAAAGAAAAGAAAAAAGAAAGAAAGAAAGAAGTAAGTACGTTCTGATTGCCTTTGGGTAGGTCAAACAGTGGCTACAGAGCATCACAGCCTGAACTTCATTTTGGCTAACACCAACCATACGGCTAACATTAGGACCAATACTTTTTTCTCCTTTCAGATTTCTCACATTTGGAAATTCTAATTCAAATACATTTTCTGGTGAAAGTGAGAACAGCAGCCCTGTTAAGTATTGGTTATCTTCTATTTTAATTCAAATGTTTTACTGTGGAGCTGCTAAGAATCTATATATTTTCTTTAAAAGTGTATGATTCTTTTGAAATCAATTATTTTTTACTTAATACATTTATAAATGAATAAACGAATAATGATTTAGCTGACACAAACACAAAAAAATGGTTATGAAGTTTCAACATCAATATTTATATTCTCAAATCAACCTGAACCACCACATAATTAGGCACATGATAAACTGAGTGGTGGGAAAAAATACTATTTATAACTAAAGCCATACTATTTTTGTGCTTTATCAGGAGTTGGTACTCAATGTTTTCCTACAGTCTATCATATTAAAAATTCTGATTTACTCTGACTTTTGAACTCTGCTCATGAATATGTTTTTTGGGCTAAAAAAAAAGTTTCTGATTTATTCTAAAAGCTGAATATAACATATATAATGTACAAAGTTGGACATATTACTGAATATCATATTTCAGTAATTTTCCTGGTATTTTTAAATTTGAAACTATTCATTATTATTATAAAAATAAAAGTATAAATGTTTTAAATGACTGATTTTTAAAATTTTGCAACTTATGTTTAGCCTGCTTTTAAACTTCTCTAAATTTAACTGAAGAACATTATGCTTCTACAAGTACATGAATACAAAGATACAGTAATGGAGATGGAAATTATTTACTCTGAAAATTCTGACTGCATGACTGTTAAATCACTTACATACGGCCAAATGATCTACAAGGAAGCAGGGAGGTCCTGAAATTGTGTACTCATATCCATTTTCAACTACTGCACAGGTGACATAGCCAATCAAGTCTTTACTCCAACAGAATGGAAATAGAAGGCACTTAGTGAAAAAAGATGATGTCTTCAGACAAAATGAAAAAGACTATCACCATCTCTTATTAAAAAGTAGCCAACAGCTACAGATTACTTTCTTTTTCTCTATGATGTTCAGTAGTGCGTCTAAGTTTGGACATTATTATATTCAACCTCTAGAATAAATCAGAAAATATCAAACCTTGATAAAGTTTTTTTAAAACAGTGGGTCACCTACACAGATGTTAGCTGGTGATTAAGAATAAAGAAAGCAGCAGCACCCTCTCTAGCAAGGCAAGGGACTAAATCTACCCCAAGACAAGAGTTCATCCAGGTGACTGGCACTGTGTGGTACAGAAGGCAGGCACGTGTGGCATCAAATATTGGTTAGCGGAGCAGTGGTCGTTCAATATAAATAAAGAGGATCAGGACGCTCATTTTACCATATCTAGGAAAGTATAAGGAAGTAAATACTTTAAAATGAAAATGAAATGCTCTACAATGAGCTACAATGAAAAGGAGTTTATATCCTGGAATATATCTCTAAAATGCCTTTTTTTCATTCTTGATAAAGTATACTACCAGAAACTTCCTCAACAGATGTTCAAGAAAGGTAATCTTAAGAGCTTTGGAATATAAATATTAACACAAAATTGGCCAATAATGTCTATTGAGTCATTTTGTTTCAGTAAACAAGCCAATTCTACATTGTCTACAAAAGAGTACATGTCTTGTAGGAGACACCCAAGATCATATAATATAACCTTTCCTGCATATGTAATTTCCTACACTGTCAACTAAAACTCCTAAATGTTTTGTTATATGTCTTGCTGTCAATCCATGTTCAGGTCTGGCCTGAATTACGGCATATCTCCCCTTTCACTGGGAGTGAGGATCAGCAAGTATTCAACATTTCAAATTTTTTTTTGTACTCAAACTATCCTTCCATCTTGCAAGTTATATTTAGATATATTATTCTGTCATTTCAGAACAACCACTAGCCCTCCCTTCTTGTTTACATCTGCAAGTTTAAAAACTACAATTTTGTTATCTTAAATTGCACAAAAGATACGTAATCTCTGAGAAAATATTAGAAACTCAACAGCATAGTTCATGTAACTACTTAACTGAGTGGATTATAAACTAAAGTAAGGAAACTAGTTATATGCTGACACTTGAGCAAAAGACCAAAACAGTACCAGCAGGGATCTCCTATTGTTATTTGTATCAAAAGAGAACTGAGATAATCAAGAGTCAAAGGATAAAGGACCATAATGCAAACAAAGAGAAAGAGCAGCAGGTCTGGAGTACGAGAACAATATTTCTGAAAACAAGAATGGATATATCAGGCAAGATACATACATACCTCCAGAAAGAACGTTTTCAATATTGTTACAGATTACTTTTAAAACTCATGTGCTTAAATCTTAGTCCCAATATAACAGTATTAGGGAGTGGTTTCTCTTTCAAGTATGTGAAGTCACAAGAAGATGGCTGCCTCAAGCCAGTAAGCAAACCTTTATCAAACAAGGTATTTGCCAATATTCTGATCTTAGGCTTCCCAGCCTCTAGCCTGTCAGAAATAAATTTCTGTTGCTTAAGGCAATCAGTTTATGACATTTTTGTTAAAGCAGTCTTAAGTGAGTAAGACAAATATTTTAAACTTCAGCAAATAGCCAAAAAAGTTGAACATAATGCACAGGGGGAGAGGGGTGTCAAGTTCACTCAAATATTTATAAGATAGGTCTTGCTGTAAAATCATTAAATCAATAAACACTGGTCCCCAAAACCTGATATAATATTACAATGAAATGTTGGTTATATGAAAATCATATTTTAACAAAGTAACTGTATTTTTAGAAAAGGGCAACTATTTTAAATATTAAATTAAAAACATAAAACAGGTTTATAGTCTAATATATTACAATATATTATGGAAAAAGTGCATTATAATATAATATCCATGCATAATGCTGTGAAAATGCAGCAGTTATATCTGCTTTTACAAATAGCATTTTAAAATCATAATGTAAACATTAATCCTCCTAAAAGAGGCTTTAAAATGCAAATTGCCTCAAAGTTGAAATCTATTCTTCCTTTGCAGAAAACATGATAGTGTGAATGCTTTTTGCTAACAAAGGATTTTTTAGTTCTTTACATACTAAATCAGTTATATAACTGCTAACATGTTGAGGGAATTTCTTTTGTGTGTGTCTTCATTTGCCTTCCAAGTATAACTAGTTTTATTATATAGGTATAAAATAGTTCATTAAGCTTCAATAGCCAAGTTAGATTTCATGAGGTCACTGATATCTTTAATAACTTTTAAAGTATTTTTTCCATGTCATCATTATTTCCTGGGTTAGATCCCCTAGCACTGCCCCACCTGTATGAGGTATTTTGCTTAACTAGGTTAGATTCCTAGTACCCCATGCACTCACATGCATATGTACGCACACTAAAGCATAAATATATTTAAAGTTGGAGATTGTGATACACACTAGTAATCCTAGCTACTGAAGATTTTGCGGCAGAAAGACTTCTTGAAACCAGGAATTCAAATGCAGCCTGGGTAACAAATATATCAAGACTAAGGATTTAAAAAAAAGAAAAAAATCTAGATAATCTTTACTCTTTTAATCTTTCGATGTATTTCATATTCATGTTATTCAAAATTTTTATGCATAAAATTTCAAAAAAGAACATGTTGTTTTGCAGTTCTACAGTCCAGTGGGAAATATAATACAGTATTTGACATCCTATGTGCGGGGTTCCCAGTATTCATTTCAACAATCTTTGATTTTATTTCCAATCTATAACTACTCTTCTCATAAATATGCACCTTCGATATGCTCTGTTACCAATAAACAATATTACAATTAGTAATTGGTATTAAAGTATCAAGCTAAAAACTCCAAAGCACCTTCTTGAAAGGAAAAAAAAAAAATTTTTTTTTTTTGTACGGGGATCCAACTGATGACCTCGCGCTTGCCAGGCAGGTACTTGTGCCACTAAGCTAAATCCCCGGCCCTGAAAGGAAAGTTTCTGATATAATTTAGTTAATTATTTCTGGTCAACAACTCGTGCTTCATGCCCTATAAAACCTTACCTAACAAGTTAAAGAGTTATAAATATTATCCAGTTTTTAATTTTTATTTTCAGAAAGAAAGCATATTCTCTAACAATGAAATTTAACTAAAACCAATTTTCCACATTGAAAAAAGTTATCAGAACTATTTACCAACCTTAAATATTTAACAACATTGTACATTTAATCTTATTTTACAAATACATTTTTAATTTCCTTTATAGTAATTACAAACTTTATAGTTTACAATTTACAAATACCTCAATGCTATATTTTTCCACAGAGACATTTCCCTCACAGTGGCCAAAAAATAAAATGTCTTAAGGATTACTTAATCAAGTTTGGTTGTTGAAGTTGTAAGGTGTAAGTCTTTTATTTACATTTTTCCTCTCTGGACATTTTTTTTCCTGCTAAGTACCCTTTTGACCATCTCAGTGATTATTAAGCTGAAGATCTAAATTCTAGGTCTAAATTCCTAAATAGTTAAACCTTTACCCTCAAATCAGGAGCTACTATAAGCAAAGATGTGAAGTAACTGCAAATTGTGATGAAAATTATTAATTTACCAGTTCTATACTACTTTGTCAAATGTGACCCAAGGTAGTATGAAAAGACTATTCTTAAATACACTGTATTAAGATTCTTATTATTGTTATGTAAGATTCATTCAACCAGTAAGTATTCGAACGACTGAACAATTTGTCGCTCAGATGTATTCAATTGAGAATTTAATTCCTGAGTATCTGTATGAAAACCAAAAGTCAAATACTGTGTTAAGTAACAGGAAAAGAGAATGAAAGTGTTATTTCCAAGTTCATCTGCCACATAAACTCTGCCAAAGATGAGTCCAAAAGATTACAATACATTCCTCTCAAGGTCTTGCAATTCGCTTTCCATTTGTTCCAACAAGACTCCATGCTTTGCGTCTGCAAGCCAAGAGGTGACACGAAACAGAAGCTGCACAAATTATTGAGCATAAATAATACATGCATGTAGAAAATCAAGAAGAAGCGGAATGTTATATACAACCCATGAATCAGAGTAAATGAAGAACTAGGCTGAATTACACATTGAAAAATAGCCAACTTTGAGCAGAGCAATTTCCTGATAACCAATAGCTTCCTACATAGAACAGTATGTAGCAGTACATACAACATCCAAAACTCTTATCTCCCTCTCAAAGCACAACCACAATACTTGATTTTGTCACTTAAACAGGCTCATTCCTTTGCAAGTAATGACCTAGATCACCAAGATGTATCAGATGCAATTCAAGGTAACATTTGCATACTTTGTGATAGAAATTGTAGGTATCAGCCATCCTATGGGCCAAAATTTCAGTAACAGTACTAGCCACAGTGCTTAAAAAAAAAAAAAATCAATGAATGGTAGGTTTGAAACACTGACAATAACAGTATATTTGCAAGTAAATATCCTCTGGAAGAACTGAAATTAAAATGTTCTCAAAAAAAAAAACCACAAAAAAATTTAAACACATAGGGACATAACACATTGACACACAGGAATTAATCACAATTGAGAAAATTAATCCTGCAGAAACAAGTTGTTCAACTAATAGCTAGCGAGCAAAAGAAGTAAAGTTTATACCCTCATAAAGGTTACGCTAATGGAACCAATTTATTATTCCTGTGTTGTGCTTCACAATAAAAACACAAAGATGAAGACCAAACCCTTTTCTTAGTTAGTGTAATTATACCAACAAAAATTCCTAAATACAACTTCTTATATAAAACTAAAATATGCAGATGAAAATGGCAGCAAAATCATATATAAAGTGTTATGAGAATAGAAGATGCAGCTTTTATGTAGATGTTTCTGTGTATACCACAAGGACTACAGTTCTCTCTGTTGGTATCGCTCATACATACTTTGAGAACAGAAATACTTGGAACAATAATAAAGCTTCAATATAACTTCATGATATCATTACAGAGGTTAATCAAAATTCTACTTTATCTGATATTCACAAAGTATGTATCCTTAGCATCTTCAATGGCAAATGGAAAAGGGAGAAAAATTCAAGGAACTCCACTTGCCACTTGTTAGTGACCAAGAAAAAGATTCTCTCAGGATTGCAAATGAAACAATTAACTCCTATAAAATTTTTTGCTCTGGACTTCAATAATACCTAGCATCTTTATCTCTTATTCATATGAAGATACTAATAAAAGACATAAAAGACTAATACTTTATCTCTTATTCATATGAAGATACTAATAAAAGACATAAAATAAATGTCATATTACTAAGTGCTTCCAGCAGAAACACTGTGTACACCCTTTACATAACATTATTTCCAAAATTTAAATCTCCTGAAGGTATTTTATTCCTTAGTTTTAAAGATAAGAAAATGGTATTTAAGAGAGTATTTGTTCAATGTTATACAACATTTGCACTGGAATATACAACAAATCCATTTGAACTGAAATTGGGGATGTTTCAATACATTTCATAACCTCCCACTCTCATAAAAAGTCTAATAGTGATATTAATTCCTTTTCTATAATTATTTGTAATTCTTATACATAGAGATAAGTATATGACTACTCTAAATTTATATCCCTGTTGAAAATAGGTTCACATGCTCTAGCTAACTAGCTAACCAGAGATGGACAGAAGGAAGGAAGGATGGATGGATGGATGGATGGATGGATGGATGATGGATAGATGGATGGGTGAATGGATGGATAGATGGAAAAACAAAATCCCAAATATATTATCTAAAAGTGTTTTAATATAATCAACAATATTCTTGTAAGTCTCCAAATCAATTTCATTTAACTGACATTATTTCCCAATACACAATTAAAGAAAAAAATGTATTGAGATTTTTGCGATAACTTTATTACTTCTATTTTTTTCTCACCTATTACTTTCCCTCTGGCTCATTCTAACCACACTGGCCTTCTGGATAAGCCTTAAAAAGTTAAGCATGTTCCCATCTCACATACTTTTTACTAGTTGTTTCTTCTAGTCAAAGTGGTCTTACTGCAGATGTCCATCCACATGATTCATTCCTTAATGTCTTTCAGGCTTTAACTATCACCTAGCAGGGCCTCCCTTAGCTACTGTATTTAAAAGTGTAACCTTAGTTGGGTGTGGTGTAACAAGCCTGTAATCCTAGTACTCATAGGCTGAGGCAGCAGGACCACTTTGAGCTCAATAACAGACTGAACTACACAGTGACCTGTCTCAAAAAAAACTGCAACCAGACCTTCATATTCCCTACAAGCTTCCTTCAAAGTACTAAAAAAAGTACTAATCACAATCCAATTATATATTTTATGTATGTTTAACTTATTATCTACCTACAGAACTGATTTATAAACACCATGAAAGCAGAATTATTTATTATTTTACTCAGTTTCTTGGCAAATATTTGTTTAACTTTATCATTTAAAACTGAAAAATTGAGCATATTTGCTTTTGTTGCTGCTAAAGATTTCAATTTAGGCTTTTTCTAATGTACAGTTTTATATTATTTGAGATAAACTGAATTGATCCTTATAAAATGCTTACTTCCTTACACTAACCAACAATTTTCATTGTTCTTTAGAAATTTAACATGAGAGCCGAGCATAGTGGCTCATGCCTGTAATCCCAGGACTCGGGAGGCTGAGGCAAGAGGATCGTTGTAAATTCGAGACCAGCCTGAGCTACAAAGTGAACTCAAGGCCTGCTGGAACTGCATAGAGAGATCCTGTCTCAAAAAAGACAAAAAAAAAAAAAAAAAAGAAAGTAAGTTTAACATGAAATCAAACTTGTACATGCACATCTACTGACTCTCATTTCCACAAAGTTATTAATAAACATACAACATTCTGATAGAAAAATTCAAAGATTAAGAATTAAAATTAGGATTTTTGATGCTGTAGGGAGCTAGATCCTTCTCACGGAAAGGGGATAAAGAGATGAGAGAGCAAAGGGGATGAAAAAGGAATTAAGATGTGTTATATACATGTACCAACTCCACACAAGGAATATAAACATATGCACTACAAAAACTTTTCAAAGATTTTTGATGCTTTATAGCATCTCTCACATTAAATGTAATTAATTATGTATTGTATGCCTCTGATATTTCTAAATCTTTAGAAAACCTGAAAAAAATTAAGCTATGTTATATAAAACATTTATAATCATATATTTATTATTTCACATAAATAAAGTTTAAGTACCAAATACAAGAATTATAATGCCACATTATACTTAAGCTTTACCTGTGTCTTTTATGTTATTTTAAACATCTTTTTTCTCAAAAATAACCTTTTTCTCTTAAGGTAAATGAAGACATGCAACTCTCACCCATTATTTAACTTTTTATTATTTCAATTAAATAATGAACTAATGCAAGCATCTTTTTAATACCATCTTTACATATTTAGAAACAGTAAATAATCTAGAGATCAAAATACAGAGTAAAGCCGTAGAACAGCAGTTTTTCATTGCCAGCCCTCTCTATATAAACACTGAATGCAATTCGATGGAAGCATGGCTCCACATATTAAGATGAGGAATATGTCTGTTTACATGTGTCTCTTCCTGCTCCATATTACACTGGAACCTGTGTGTGCCTCTGTGGTTAAGATTTACTGCATGTTCATATTAAAGGCCTATTTCTAACATTTAAACATATGGCCACAAAGACCAATTACAACAGTTATTAGTACAACCCTTGCTGCACCAAAGATTTGGAAGTTCATAAAGTTGGAATTGATTGTTTATATAGACAATTACAGGTACTGAAATGACTTAAAACACTTCAACTTTGGTTTTGCTCTGCTGAACTAGACTCATTTAAACAACAGAACCAGATGCAGAGATTTAAATATCAGCTTCTAATCAAAACTCACCACTAATGTCTTAGTGGGATGGCCATCCTCCTACTCATTAGAGTCCTTTAAAGGTACAGGGACTCTGGAAGCACAGTGACATTAAGTTCGCAACTCCTTTAGAATAAATGGCTAGCAAAAAAAATGTGCTAAACTTGACTAATAACTTAAAGCAATACAAAAGGTCTGAGAAATAATTGTGTATCTCAGATACTGTTAAGTTATACACTAAATCATACACATAAAGTACACAGAACATTAGAAGTACTTTCTTGCTAAATACATTATTAAGATGCTGCAAAGGGGAATAAATTTTTTTTAAAATTCCAGTGAATATTTTCAAGGGCCCGCATAATGTCATGCTGTAAACTGTGAGCTACTTCACGGAAGTATGTGTCTGATTTATCCATCTTTGAATTCTCCTTGCTTAACTAGAGTTGATATTCAAAAAATACTGACTGAATAAATAGCTAAATATAAAGGATGATAATTATGAGATTTGTTTATCAAAAACTGTTAAACTGCTTTTCAACATGAATTAGAAGAAAGAGAAAATACACCTTTCCCATAAAGTTTAAGTTTCACCTAAACTATTATTAAGAATACTACGAAGGTAGGCATGAAAAATAAAGTCAGGCACCTATCAGTATACTCTCAGACTGGTATTCCTAGACTCTTCAATGCTATTACTCTCCAAATGATATCACTGTGATGAACCCTTTTTAGTAATCTTACTTTTCTTATTTCTTCTGGTTACCATTCATAAAAAGAAAAAGTCAAGGTAGTTTTTGATAAAAAGGATAGCTATAAGGCTTCTGCCCCACTGGAGTTCCCTTCAAGCCAAATAGGCACTTGTGATTGAGTTGTTTTTTGCGTGGAAACATTAACTTAATAATAAATTTACTCAAGATGACTTCTTTCCGCAGCTCCTAATGAGTCTAATTCCTATGTCACGTCTGTTCTGTAAATCCTACTTCCTGGTTTGCTTCAAACGTTCAAGCAGTGAAGTGCAACCTACCTTTTGAGTAACTTATCAAGTCCAACACAACTGCAATAGCACTGAGAGCAGGAATCTCTGCTATCACAGGCTTTGGCTAGCACTCTGAAACCCAGAAGCCTTAGCATAAAAGCAAAATCAATGTTCCGCCACACTGTACACAATTTATTCCACTAGCCTCTCTCCTTTCTCCAGGCACCTATGAAATCTTAGTTTGACAACATCAACACATTCACCATGCCCAGTGGTGGGGAGTAAAAAGAGTGAAAGGTCATTTTGAAAAATGTGAAACATTACCTAATTAATCCTGTGTGTTCTTGCCCTCCTACTCCATCTTCCTCCTCCACCAGCAGTGCCTTCTACACTCTTATCCTACCCTTGAAGTTAATCTAAAATTTCAAGCGTTTATTGCAAAAACATGCACCTATAATTTTATAACAAGAAAAATGTGTCACCACTTCTTAAAGAATATTCAACTCACTGGTTCAGCCTAGAAACAGCCATCCTACTTACTGAAGGCCAATAAAAGCCAAATTAAGTATATTTCTGAATGACTGTGTTTACCCTTTAATGACAGAGAATTTAATGTAGTCAATATTGTTAAGAGTAACTGATAAAGCAAAAATATTAAGCAATATAAAATTTTTGATATAAGCAATCTTAATAGATAAATAAAATGGGGAACAGACTTATCAATCTAGTTCCAATCTCCTTTTACGGATCATACAATTACCTGGCAAACAGCTTGTTCCAGAAAGTACATCAGAACTCTAAAAAAGGACAAGCTTTCTTGTTTTTCCAACAGGTACACTCTGCCAAAGTCAGCATACACCATTTCATTGACCAATATTCCAGAAGAATTTACTCTTGGAGTCTCCCCAGAAGTTAAATGGAAAGATTAATCTTTTTCCTTAAATTTCCATATGCTACCCAGAAGCACCTGAAATTTGTTAAAGGTTTCAGCAATCTTTTCTCTTGGCACAACTTCCATCAACAACAATAAGTTTCCTTCTCCTTTTACCTTTATCATTGCCCAAACAGTCACCATCCATTTAGAATTAAGGAAAGAAAACCCCAAGTTCTACTCAATAAATTAAGTTACTGCTTCCTAAAATTTAAAGTCCTATTTTAAGGTCTTTTACCAGATGGAAGGAGAAATTCTTTCTCCCTTGAATATTTTCTTTGATCTTAATCACTAGATAAGAATTTCTATTATCTCATTCTCTTATAGACTACTTTCTATATTAATTTTAATTGTACTTGACTTAATTCCCAAAGATACACATTTTCCTTTTCTACATTTGCTAAAATAACTCAATACAATTATCTATACAAAGTAAACCTTGTGTAAAGTAGGACACACACACACTTCTGCTACAGACTAAAATTAGAAATGCATTTCTTTGTGTTAAACTTCCTACTTATCCTTCATATTCTTATTCTCCTTTTTATGTCCTCATTTGTTTCATCTCTTACATTTTTCTTCTCTCTCTTTTTCCCCCATGATTACTCTCTCTAGGTAACCAACTCTTCTTTATTTTATACCCCATAACCACTCTGTAGGAAGTTCTATTGATTCCAATTTCAAAATACACCCAAAATCTAGACAGGTCATTTCCACTACTACCAAACTAAAGTATGCCACCATCACCTCCTGCCTAAACTACTGCAATTGCCACTCAACTGGTCTCTTTCCTTCTACTTTTGCCCACCTGCATTAAAAATAAACACTGGGAGAAACAGAGACATTCTCCATGAAGATAGAATGTCTATATACCAGATATAGAATGTCTATATACTTGAATGTCTATATACCAGAGACAGTGAACCTATGGCTTGTGTGCCACAGTGGGCTTTTTCTATCACTGAAAATTCTAAAAGGTTCACCATCACTGCAGTGTGTATTAGTCCTATTGGTACTATTCACTACCTATATAATATTGGATCTTTTGTGTACAATCATCCTCCAACTCCAATAAATCTATGATATACATTTTGTATATGAGGAAAGAAAAGTTTAGGAGAATCACTATCTTGCCTTAATATTATAATAGAAAAATGGGAAAAAATATGAATTTGCCTGGCATGGTAGTGGCACACACCTGTAATCCCAGCACTTGACAGGCTAAGGCAGAAGATCGGCAAGTTCAAGGCCAGCCTGGGCTACAAAGTAAGTTCAAGGCCAGTCTGAATTACAGGGCAAAACCCTGTCTCAAAAAAAACCAACAAAAAGAATTTATAAAATGTGATGTTTTATACCTTATATATAATTTTATGTCAATATCTCAAAAAAGTCTTTAAAAACATAAATTTATATTGCTGGCATGATCACAGATTGTTTTAGCCAAGAATATCAACTTATTAACTTGACTTAAAAAGAGTTCAACAAAGTTATAGGGCAAAGGATAATTCCAAAAAAAGTAATTCCCGATAGAAGCTTGATTGTGATGAAAGAAAATGAGCTTTGGAGCCAAGTACACTTGATCTATGTCAAGCAGAATAGCCCAGGGAGTTAACTGAAAAGGCAGCACTGCTGAGATTAGTATCTGCAAGGTTACTCTTAATGATAACCCAATGATACACCAGTGACAAAGTTGCTCAGCAACAACAGCAAACTAAACCAACTCTAAAATACCTCATGAAAGAATGCTATTCCTAGTTCTCAGAAATCAAAAGGCAAACATCCTACACTGCATATGAAGTTATGAACTCTCTCTAGGATTCCCTTCTTTTTTCCTAAATAAATATATCTTTACTTTCTATTAACTATCTCTCACTCTTCCTTCTTCCCTATTTGACTTTTTTCCTTTATGATATTTCTTTACTCTCTTATGAAAATTATCTTAAACACCAACTTCTAAATTGTTTTCTCTCCTCTTGCCACCTAATTTTGGTTTCGCGGGCATTCACAACTACTCTTATTACCTCCAAATTCGATGTTAAAGGCCTATCTTTTCTTCAGTACTAGTAATTCAAAGAAAATTTGAAATCACATCATACAATAAGATAATGGATTAAATATGCTGACCTGTGTATATTAAAATACTATATGGCTTTAGAAAAAATTATGTCCTAAATATATCTGTATTAAATTTTTCAATACAATTTTGCATTATTTTTGCAAAATTCAGGAGTAATGTAAATTGTTTCAGGTATTCTTAGAGGTCTGTGTTAGAAAGAAACCCTTCAGTGTCCCTCATCACTACATTTCTTTTCCATTTGGACTTAATAATACCTCTCATATATAAATGAATCACAAAGGAAAGACAAGTCATCTACAGTTTACTATCACGGGAATCAGAAACCAGTAATCACACAATGCTTTTAATTCTTATCATATTACTAAAGTGTTATGAGAAACAGATGTCAGCAGCAGAATTTTGATGGAATTACTTAACTTTTCTTTCACTTTCATAACAAATTAAGCATTGCTCAGTTGAAAAGTTATGTCACAAGCCTTGAGGCAGTGTTAGGTGCTATAATTTAAACCGGTGCAGGATAGAGTTTGTGTTCTATTTTGAAAAAAATGCAGTCACTTCATAATTGATAATCATTTAACCAGCTAAGTCCCAGTTTCTTTTCAAAATTCCAATCAATTAAATATCTAAGGAAACTACTAAAATAACTCAAAGATTTCAAAATGAATAATTAGTATAGCAATGTATGATTAAAAATATAGCCACAAAGCAGATAGAAAATAAAACTATTAATAAAACTTCAAAGGACAAGTCAGATAAAATGGTTTGTGTCCAAATAAGCTAAAACCAAGAAATAAACTTAGTAAGAAAAAAAGAAAAATAACCTACATTAAAAACAAAATTATAAAATGAATAAAATTTCATACATACAAGTACTATCTAACCTTAAAAAGGTCAACCTATTTAGTGCTAGAACATGAATGAACCTTGAGGACATTACACTAAATGAAATAAGTCAACCATAAAAAAGACAAATACTGTACTATGTAATTCCACTTATATGAGGTAACCAAGTAATAAAGTTATAAAGGCAGAAAGCAAAAGATGGTAACCAGGACTTAGGGTATGGGAAATTAGGAAATATTAGTTTAATGAGTACAGAACTCAATTTTGCAAGATGAAAAGTTTCTGGAGATCTGTTGCATAGTAATATGCAGATGGCAGATTTTGCTATTTTTTTTTTTGCTACCATTTAATTTTTTAAAAAAGAATGGAGCATTAAAACAGAAGATATGCATCACAATTTTCCCTACAGGTAAAGAAATGGACCATCTTATGGATAAAATACCTGTGGCATAGTATAATTTGAAAGCCAAAGGTTTTAATAATAGCTCATATTTAACAAAAGCTGATGTAGCAGCTTTCTCCATATTAATGCTAAAAAGCATTCTCAAATTTGTTTCTCAGAATCAGTCCTTCAGCCATATCTTTTGAAATTTCTCCCACCAAAGTGGAGAAAAACTTGTAATCTAGAAAGATTTTCCTTTTTGTTTCATAGATTATTGACTGCCATGGAAATAGTTATAGGAGTCTCCAAGCACTTTATGTAGAGCCAACAAAAACACAAAATATTTGACATCTACTGAGTGATATTCTGCATTGCTTTTTACTATAATATTATTGCTTTACATGATAAATCATTTTTCTTATTTTTATTACTGAAGAACATGTAGCTAGTTATAGAAGCCATCAAGATTTTTATAGACACTTTAACACAAGATTTTCTAGTCTCTTACAAATGAATGGACATTGCAAAGAAGTAAACTTCTTGTAATAACTGATTTACCTTGGAAGTAAACTTGCATTCCACTACACTAGAATGATCTTAACCTGACACAATGGTTTTGGTAAATGTCAAAAAAAAAATGCTTAAAATTTCTGATTCACCCAAGGAAGGACTTATGTCACAAAAATCAAAATTATACACGCATGTGCACACACACACACACACACACACAAAGTCTTGAGGAAAGGGGTGATTATTTAGCCACATGATCGTCAAAATACAAGACAAATTTAAACAAAGATTTGGTAATCTAGATATCTAACTCTTTCAATACAAACCAAAATATTCCCACATGAACTTTTCTTTGAATAACACAGGAATAAATCCCATTTGATCAAAGAAGCTGAAAAGAGAGTATGTTGATCAGAAATGTATGCCTCAGTTTGCTTATTATAAGACACCTAATTTTGGTCTCTGCACAAGAAAAATCAATAATTTCAGTCATTTATTTTACTGTATCAAGTCTCAACTGGCTACAACTGAAACAGAATAATGACATTTTCATGATGTCTCAAACACATGAATAAATGATAGAATGACAAAAATAAAAGCACAAAGCCTGTTAGAAAAGATTCCTGGCTGCTTTCTTTACCTGTCTCCCACAGGAATCTCAACAGAGTAACGCTTAATCCACACACCTTCATTGCTCAGACCCTTCCAAAAATGGAGAATCATATTGTCATTTAAAAAAAAAAAATCTCAATTCTCAGTAAATGAATGAGAGAAAGCAGAGCTTTGCAAAACAACTTTTTATGCCCAGATTTTTTTCTCTTGTTGCTGTCAGTCAGTTTTCTAATTTCAAATTATATTTCTAGTAAAAAAATTTAGCATAACTAAGAAAGAGAAACTAAATTTACTCAGGGATTTTGTGTCCTTCCAATTATGTGTCCTAAACTCTTTTACTCCAAAGTGAGTTCACAAACTCTGACAGATGTTTTATAACTGTTTAAATATTTAGTCAGTAAAAAGAATGAAATTTTCAAAAACCAGAATGATTTCATTCTTTTCTAAAATCAGGGTGGTCTATAGGCAATTTTGGTACCAGTGGTGTTGCCGAGGAAACAAAACGAAAACAGGTGCCATCAAATTCAAATTAAAGACTTAGTTCTATTTTAAACCACCTTAAACAATGTTTCCATAAACTTTCTAACTGATACTACTATGAATTTGACAATATTTTTAATAAGAAAAGGATTATAAATTGTCTGTAGACCATCAAATTTTAACTGTAACAAATTTAGACTGATTGGCAACACTTCCTTTTTAAAAAAAACTTTCTTTCATTAAATATGCAGCATCATTTTAAAAATGCAATGAATTTATCAGGCAAGTCAAAACAAGGAGAGCAAGCGTAGTCCTTAACAGACTTTTCTGAAACATTTTACTATGTTCTGGGCTTCTACAGTTTTAAAAATCAAGCACAAAAGAAACACATTCATAACACATAAGAAAAAAGTTATACAATTAGTAATATTATGGAGAAGCTTAATTTTTCCTTGTAAACCTAATTATAGTATAATCTTTATTGCTAAAAACTGAAGTTTCCTCCACGATAACATCCAATAACTTACTTTAGTACTAGAAATATAAATAAGTTCTACCATTAAGTGGAACTTTTTTCCATCTTAAATTAGATGAAGCCAATGTTTCTTAATATATCTATTAATCAAATGTTTTAAAATAAATTACAGTATTAAAGACACTTTCTTGCTTAGGTAGTATCAGTGACAAAAACACTTTGTTATAAGTTTGAATCTAAGAAATGAGCCTAGAAGAAATTTGTAAATAGGTGACACTGAACAAGGTTAATGGTTTTGATTAAGATTGTACAAGAATCTTTCAGAAAGGATCAAGTATTTTGTTTCTAGTGAGGATTCTAAATATGTAGGTAAAATTCAGCCTACATTTTTCAGTATTATTAAATTAGAAAATAATTTTTATCAATTTGATACTTGAAAAAATTTTAAGCTGGTATGTGTATTTTAATCTTGTGCTGAGAAGACTTCTTTTATGCTGATCATAAATAAATTCCACTGTCATCTCAAATCTTTCAGAGAGTTCAAAGTTTTATTTTTAGCAGTGCTCTGGGGACATACAAATAGGTTCATTAGTACAGAATTATAAGTTACAGTCATCTCCATCAGTTGGATTCTTTCCAATACTTAACCACACTGAGAGTTTCAAAGCTAGTTTTCAAACAAACTTAAAGTTTTCATTATTAACAGACAAATAATTTACAAACTAAGAATTTAAAAACTTTCCCCATTAAATTATATTTGCAAGAATAACAGAAACAGATTTCAGATTATTATATTTGAATTATAAAAGAAAATATGCGGCCTTATGTAACAGTGACCAATATAAAACTTTCTTTACAGTTATGTTAGTTAAGATTTCAAATAATCTCACTTGTGTATAATAATAAAATTTCTGTACTGGTCTACTGCTTACTTTGAAAGTGATTAATCAAAGTTAGAGAAAGCCAACCATCAACTGAAGCAAATTTTCTTTGCAAAGACATGTCAAAAAAAAAAAAAAAAGATGAGCCACTTTAATTAAAACCTCATTTAGAAATACCAAATAAATGTTTTCTATTTAATTACAATTAGATTTCTATTGTGTCCAGCTTTCTGTTTCTGCTACTTGATTACACGTGCCAAATTAATCTTTTCTTGTGATTCATATAAAGAGATTTTAAAACAAAAGACTCGGACTTTTTATTACTCCAGTAGGTATACAGTATGGTACATCTTATTTTAAACCAAGTTAATTAACATACCAGCCTCAATTCACTAATGATGTATCTCTTAAGCAATGCACTAGGTGATAATAAGCACATAAATTTGAGTTTTTACACTTTAGAAATCTGGGAATTTTGCTAAATTCTGTTTGCCTAAATACTCTCTACTTATCTCATAAAAACACAAAAAACTACTGACCTAAGTTTCTATTTATGATGACTTGCTTTGCCAAAAGAATGAAACATAACTCTTCCTGCTAGAACCAGAATACATTAAGGGAACCTAATCATAAAGTACTCTAAGGTTCTATGGCCCAGGCAAGACTCCTGTGTCTTGTAAAGCCTACAAAATAACCTCTGCTGACTTTCAAACTTGTGTATCTTTGTTCAGTTCAAATTCAGAAAGACTTATACATTTTATTAGTCAAAGAAGAAGATGGCAGGTAAAATACATATATTAAAATATTGGTTTGACTAACAAAGCAGCAGTAATCCAAAATTTAAAGACAGAAAATTTAGAGAAAAGGCTCTATCTTCTCTTAGGATGCTTCACATAGTCAACAAAATATCCCATAAATAATTTAATAAGGGAATACAAGATGTGCATCAGAAGTCAAGCAATGTATTAACATGTCTAAAAGTAACTCAGACCATTTCTTGCATCACAAGGATCAACAAAATCTACTCCTTCCCTGGCACTTCACTAACCTCCCTTCTACACCATTTAATGCATTGTAAGGGTAAACAAATTCAAGAGGGCTTTCTTTGAAGAGGAGAAATATCTCACTAATAAAACAGAGAAATAGCACAAATGAAATAAAAAACAGCTGTTCACAGACATCATGGCAGAAAACACTCCTGGGTAGAGAAAAACAATTTTACATATAGGTAAGTGAGGTACACACAATACTAATTAGCCACCATCAAAAAAAATCTACAATTAAGCATATCATAGTGCAGATTCCAGAAATTCAAACAAGAATACAATCTTAAAACCTGTTAGGGAAAAGAAACAAAATCTCCTATAAAGGAAAGCCCATCAGAATCACAGCTGACTTCTCAACACAAACCCTAAAGTCAAGGAGAGCTTAGAGCGAAGTACTCCAAATTCTAAAGGAAAACAACCTTGAGCCCAGATTGGTGTACCATGCAAAACTATCTTTTAAAACTGATAGAGCAATAAGATACTTTCATGACAAAGAACATCTGAGGAAATTTATAAGCAACAGATCAGCACTCCAAAATGTTCTCAGGGACATTCTAGAAAGAGAAAACAAGGACTACAACTCCATGAACTTCAACAGAAAGAATCCACCAGTAAAGGGAAACAATTAAAGCAAGAGGGAAAAAAAAGAGCCAACAACTGGAAAATAACATGACAAGGAAAAGTCAATACATATCAGTTATATCCATCAATGTTAATGGCCTCAATTCACCAATCAAAAAACACACACTGGCAAAATGGATCAAGAAGCAAGATCCAACATACAAGATCCAGCATACAAGAAGCACATTTAATTTTTTAAAAATTCATAGACTGAAAGTCAATGGATGGAAAACAATACTCCATGCAATAGGAGTCCAGAAAAAAAGGAGTCAAAGCGAATTTCAAGCCAACACTGATTATGAGAAATAAAGAAGGTCATTACATCCTTGTAAAGGGAACAATCCAAGGCAATTGTATATATGCAACAAATACCAGTGTACCCTATATAAAATAAGTATTAACGGTCATGAAAATCAAATGAGCATTACTACAGTTATATTGGGGGATCTCAATACCCCATTGTCACAAAAAGACAGATCAACTAGACAAAAGAACAATGAATTAGAACTGAACCAAACTTTTAAACAAATGGACTTTAGTAGATGTCTATAGAGTGTTCCACCCCACAACATCCAAATACATGTTCTTCTCAGCTGGACATGGGATGTTCCCCAAAATAGATCACATACTAACTCACAGAACATGCTTAAGTAAATGCAAAGGCACTGAAATTACACCATACATATTATCAGACCACAGGATAATAAAATCAGAAATCAATGCAAAAAAAAAAAAACACAAGAACTTCATAAACATGTAAACTAAATAGCATGCTTCTGAACAACCAATGGGTCACAGATGAAACTTAAAAAGAATTTAGACAGTTTTTACAACTGAATGATTATGATAATACAACATACCAGAACTTATGGGACACGATGAAAGAAATCCTAAGAGAGAAATTTATAGCAGTAAGAGCCCAAATAAGGAAAATAGAGCAAGGGCAAATAAACAACTTAATAGTGAATCTCAAGCTTCTAGAATAAGAAGAGTAGACTAAGCCAGAAGCTTGTAAAGGGAGAAAATTATAAACATGAGAGCAGAAAGTAATGTGTTAAAGACTAAAACAATAATACAAAGAACCAATGAATCAAAGAATTGACTCTTTAAAAGATTAAATAAAATCAATAAACCCTTAGCCAATCTTATCCCAAAAAAAAGGAAAAAAAAAGAACTGAAAACTACACAATTAGGAATGAAATAAGTGAAATCACAATGGACAACAGAAATCTGGAAGATCATTTATGCCTACTTTCAAAACTTGTATTCTAATAAGATGGAAATTACAGAAAAAAATGGTCAGATTCCTAGATACATAATAACTACCAAAGCTGAACGAAGAAGCTATAAAAATTATAAATAAATCCATTATTAATGAAATCAAAGATGTAAACAAAAATCTATCAAAAAGAAAACCCCACGTCCTGACAGATTTGCTGCTGAAGTCTACAAGAAATTTAGAGAAGACCTAACACTACCACTTCTTAAACTCTTCAATGAAACTGAAAAAGAAACAATACTTCCAAACACATTCCTAAAAGCCAGTATTATCCTGATAACAATTAAGAAACAGAATTACAGGCCAATCTCCCTAACGAACAAAGATATAAAAATGCTCAATAAGATTAGTATAATACAGCAAATCATCAAGAAGATTATACACCATGACCAAGTGGGATTCATCACAGGAATGCAGGGAAGGTTCAACCTACACAAATCAACAAATACACCACATTAACAGAGCCAATGACAAAAATCTTATGATCATCTCAATAGATGCAGAAAAAGCTTTTGACAAAGTACAGCACCCATTCATCATTAAAAAAAAAAAAACCTTACAGAAAATTGGAAAATGGTCTTTATTGCAATCTTATAAAAGTGATCTATGCCATATCAACAACATGATACTACTGGACAAAACCTGAAAGCTTAGGGCTGGGGATTTAGCTCAGTGGCACAAGCACCTGACTGGCAAGCATGAGGTCATGAGTTTGATCCCCAGTACAAAAAAAAAAGAAACAAAAAACTGAAAGCTTTCTTTCTAAAATAAGGAACAAGACAAGGATGTCCACTGTCTCCACTCTTATTCTACATAATTCTGTAAACTTTAGCCAGAGCAATTAGATGAGAAAGAAATAAAAGGAATAAAGATAGGAAAGGAAGAAGTTAAATTATCATAATTGGCAGATGACATGATACTCTACATAGAAGACCCCAAAACTCCACCAAAAAACTAGATTTAATAAGCAAATTCAGTAGTATAGCTGGGTGCAAAATCAACATTCAAAAACTAATTCACATTTTTTAAAAAAACAATAGCCTTCCTGTATACAAGTAACAAACTCACTTAGAGAGAAATCAAAGAAATAACACCTTTCACAATAGTAGCCACAAAAATGAAATACCTAGGAATCAATCTAATAAAGGATGTAAAAGACACCTACATTGAAAACTATACTACTCTGAAAAAGGGGATTGAAACTTTCAGTTTTCTGACACAGTAAAAGTGGTCATACTTCTAAAACTTTTATACAGATTTAATGCAATTACAATCAAAATCCTAATCTCAGAATTAAAGAAAGAAATCCTAAAATGCATCTGGAACTTAAAGAAATCTAGAATAGCAAAGACAATTCTGGGCAACAAAGCCAAGATAGGGAGCATCACAATCCCTGACTTGAAATTATACTATAACGCTAAAAAATCAAACCCAAAGATAAATAATGCAGAAACAACTCAAGACATACTATGCCACCTTATCTTTGACAAACGTACCAAATACATTCACTGTAAGAAAGATAGCCTCTTTAATAAATGGTGCTGGAAAAACTGGCTCTGCACATGCTGAACATTAAAACTGGACCAATATCTTTCACCATGCACTAAACTAAATTCAAAACGGACCAAAGATCTAAATATTAAAACACCAGCATTAAATCTGCTGTAAGACAGAGTAGGTAAAACTCTTGAAGACACTGGTGTAAGTAAAGACTTTATGAAGAAACCCTGATTACATAGGAACTATCACAAAGAATCAACAAGTGGGATCTCATGAGATTTTTGCACAGCAAGAGAAACCACCAACAGAGTGAAGAGACAACCCATAATATGTGGGGAAATGTTTGCCAGCTGTTTCTCAGACAAAAGACTACTATCAAGAACATACAAAGAACTCAAACAAATCAGACCTCTCAAATTTAAAGACCCAATCCAAATATGGGCATTTGAGATGATTACACACTTCTCAGATGAAGAAATGCAAACAGCAAATAAATTTATGAAAAAATGTTCAACATCACTGATTTTATTCAAGAGATGAAAATTAAAACAACACTGAGATTCTATCTCATTCCAGAAACAATGGCTATTATCAAGAAATCAATGAATAATAAATGCTGGAAGGAGCGTAGGGGAAAAGGAACTCTTCTGCACTGCTGCTGGGGGGATAGACTGGTACAACCATTGTGGAAATCAACGTAAAGATTTCTCAAACAATTAGGATTGGAGATCACATTTGACCCTGCTATTCCCCTTTTGGGTATCTTCCCAGAAGAACTAAAAACCATAGCAATATATGTTCACCTATGTTTATAGCAGCACAATTTGTAATAGCTAAATCTTTTAAACAACCCAAATGCCCATCAACAAAGGAATGGATAAAAAATGATGCGGTCTTTTTTTACAATGGAGTACTACTCAGCCACAAAAAATGATACACTACAGACTTTTACAGGTAAATGCATGCAAGTGAAGACCATACTCATAGGTGAAATAAACCAGAAACATATGTGTAAACATCATATTGTCTCCCTAGAGAAAGAAGTTAAAAGAGTAAATAAGACCCAAAATGTACAATAGGAATTGTAAAATGGGAAGAAGCTTCAAAAGGAAAGAGAAACTGGGAAGAGGGAGTGGGGAAAAGAAGGAAAGGAGAAGCAAAAAAAAAAATATATATATATATATATTTATAAATATATAACATGTATTTATTACATATAGTATATATTATTACATTTACATATATTATAGTATACATTTTATGTATTATATATTCATATAAATATGAATATATATAAATAGTTAAGATAGTTATACTACTAATTTCTCTTAGTTCACTAAAAAGAAAGGTTTGTGCTAATATTGTCTAGACAAATAAATGCTAGTATCTTGTATTCTGAGTAACTAATTTAAAGATAACAAGATGCAATGTAATTGTTAACCATCTTATCTTGTTCTGAAATTCTGTTTTATTTTTTCTCTTTAAAATTAAATAAAATAATGTAAATAAAATAGTTTTTTAGCAGCTGTGGTATAGGACTACAAAATGTATGCCTGTTTTTTGCTCATAATATTGTTATAATTACACATACATCATTACTGTTAGAAAGTAAATTTATTGTTTATTAATTTTTGGAGTAAAGTTGCAATCAGACATTTAAAGAACATTCTGATCACATCTCTCTAATAATTTTTATGCCCTGTTTTTGTAGAGAAAAGTATCCCTTACTTTATAATCACACTTGACTCATGCCATTGCTTTCTAAGAGCACAAACACTTGTGAACAATTCTGAAGAATCAAGCACATGAAGAGTAAACTTAGGTCAAAAATTACTGCTGAGCACCTTAAAAATTGAGAAGTCCAACCACTTCCACTGAACCAATGATGCATTAGTTTCAGTCAATTATCCTATTACTTTTATGTTTATATTGTCTGTTTTTTTCATAATAAAAACTATTTATATTTTAAAAGGGACTTTTGTTAGCTGTATAAATATAATAAAATTATTTTCAAAGGAAGTCTTGTTAGTTATATACATTTGCTACCTATATTTCTATGTGCATATCCATATACATTAATTATATTATAGATAGTATATGCAGCCCAAGATAATTCTTTATTCAAGCAGTCCAGGAAAGCCAAAAGGTCCACCTAAGGAAAAAAAAATCTCACCTCCCACCAGAACAACAAAAGCAAAGATAAACTTCATTGGAGTTACAAAGAAACAAAATTTTCATGAAGTCAATAAACAGTTCACATGAAAAACATAACAGCAAAGAAGTTATCTGTACACACACAACAGTATCAGGAAATAAAATATTTTAAATTACACAGAAAAAAAGTAACACTTTAGTGAAAAAAATGCTGAGATTTTTAGATGTAAGTTTTTTATTGCTTGTGGAAAACATTTTTCTATAGTAATATCATACATGATAATATACTGAAATTATGACTTTACATAAACTTTCTCATCTGTAATCTATATGTCATCAAAATAGTCACTTGAACATCACCATCTCTTCTGCAGACTTAGAAAACATGGCAATTTGTTTTATTTTTCCTATATTCAAAGTTCAGCTAAAAATAAAAGCCTGTGAAGCAAAACCTTAATTATTGTCCCAAAGGTCTCAAAGTAATTGTTTCAGTAGACAGAAAGGATATGAGTTGATTTAACTTTCTCAAAGAAAGGAGAAAGTTAGAAAAAGAATTAATCAGCAGAACTCTGGGAAAGTGACAAACATAACATTCTGATGGTCCAAGTGATTACTGTTTGGCAGAAGTAGGGTCATTCTTGAATGTTTTATGCGAGATTATATCTTAAAGAAAAAAAGCTATACAATCGCTCTGAAATGTTTAAGAAGTCCCAGCACGAAGCTACCACACTTTCCTATGTTGCTTCTAAAACAAAGTACGTATATATAAATTATGTATAGATTTTGACAGTTACTTAACTACAAAAATATCAATAGTATAATGTCTAAAATGTTTGGTACTACATATATTTTATTTATAGCTTCTAAAGTTTCTTATAGTCCAGATACTCAGAAAGATCTAAATATTTCAAGTTACCTCAATGTTACAGAATTCCCTTTTCCATTTTGTTAAATATGTATTTGAAATCTGCTTTATATAAGGATGAATAAAATACTATCTTGCTTTTAGGTTAAGAGGCCAGGATCTAGAGTCCACTATATTGGTTGCAATCCTCATTCTTCCAAGTGCTAATAAAGATAGATAGAAAATTAGATAGAATGTTTAGAATTAAAAACTAACTTTCATTTGCTACTTATGTGTTATCCAAGTGATGTTATTTTTAAAATACAATACTTATCTTTAAAAAAGGAGCTAACCCATGGAGAACATACATACACCCAAATACTTAAAAATTTAATTCCATAATTATAATGATTACACGTTTACACTAAGATGCTCAATATTTAAATACCACGAAAAACTTATAAATGTATTTATAAACTTGCTGAAAGGTTCAATTTGTGATGAAAAAAAGTTCCGAAAAAATTTTTATAAATGGAAATCAAAAACTATACTAGCCCAGTGAAAGAAACTTAAAAAGACATAAAATCACATTAATCAAAGAATTAGGGCATGACACATGTAATCTTTACTGGTTCAAAGTACAAAATTTAGGTTAAGCCTCTTAAAACAACCAAATATTTAACAAGTGAAGAAAAATATGCAAAAAAGTGTTTTATGAATAAAAACAGTTCAAGTGGACTATTTAATTTGGGAAAGATACAGCATTCAAAAGATTTTGTATCACATATATCAAGACTATTAATCTTATAAATTAGGATTAAGATTTTATAAAAATGTACATGTGTTAACTTTTCCTGTGAAGATCTTTAAGCAACCAAGTCATCCATTGGTATATAAATGTGATTCATCCTGAACACCCTTAACACACAGAACATGAGATAATATTTTTTGTTTTGCTTTTGAGATAAAGTTTGAACTGCTGGGCTCAAAAAAATCCTTCTGTCTCAGCCTCCTGAGTAGGAATATAGGAGCAAACTATCACACTCAGCTAATTTCTATAACCTCTGAATAAAAATATGCCTTCTGTATGCCCTCTTATCTCATATGTCTAAATTTAAAAGGTGAGTTGAAATGAGCCATGGAAAACAGTATGGTGATTTCACACAAAACCAAGCACAGAATTACCATGTGATACAGCAATTCCATTTCTGGGTACATACCTGGAACAATGAAAATAAGGCTCAGATATTTGTACACGAATGTTCACAGTGGCATTATTTATAGTAACCAAGAGAGGGAAACACTCCAGGTGTTCACTAAAAGATAAATGAATGTTTATAAATAAAATGTGAACTATACATACAAAAGAATATTTAAAAGGAATGAAATTGTGATGTATGCTGCAACACAGATGAACCTAGAAGACATTATGCTGCATGAAAGAAACCAGAAAAGGATAAATACTGTGTGACTCTACTTATCAGTTACCTAAAATAGTTATATTTATAGTCAGATGTAGAATGTTGGTTACCAGAGCCCAGAGTTATTCTTGACTATGATACCTTCAAATTTCCTGCCCATTTAACTATTTTTCAGCTGACAAACACCTCGAATAGTCTGTCCATGCTGTGTCTATCTCCCTGTCACTCATTCCATGATTCCTCAAGTAACTGTCTATTATCCTAGCACTTGACTAAAGTACACTCCTAAAAGTTAACCATGACCTCCAAACTGATAACCTATTCAGACTACACACACTCAAGGCAAAAATGGCAAACACTTGTAAAAGGTTATCGGATCCTTAAAACTCTTTTTTCTCTTGCCTAGACCAAGAAATTTTCTTTCTGGTCTTTCACTTTCCCCCTCTAAACTCTATATGGATAATTGCTATACTGTCCTTCACCACCACCTCCTATCTCCAAGGAACTTTGCACTTTTCATCTTGAAACTCTGCAAAATGTTTTATAAAAGTAGAATACCACCCACAGAAGAGATACTAAAAGAGAGTCAAGCAATGAGACAATAATTACTCCAGTAAACTAAATAGCTTGCAAAAGAGCAGTACTTCCTTACTGCACATGCACATATCAGTATTCAAGGTTAAAAAAAAAAAACACATTTGTATTTCTTGGCAGATAAAATACACTTTAAATAAAAAAAAACATTGAGTGTTTTCTTTTTAAGATGACTGTACTGCTAGAAGTATCTAACAATCTGGTCATTATTAATAACATGTTTTCTGATATGGTTAATTATTTAGGCTTGATGTAATCATTCAGCTGGTTTAGAATGCTTACTGATACAAAGTTAAAGATAGAATGTATAAATTGCAATGTAAATACCAGGTTCTTAAGGCTAAAAAAATTCTCATAGTTCTTAAAATTTTGCATAGAATATTTATCAAAAATGAAATCCACAAAGAATTGATGTTATACCTTATTTTTAAAAGTTGTCATTAGAATGGTATAATTTATGATAAATAATGGATAATATATGTATGAAAAATTAAAACAAAGGACAATTTTATATATTTTAATAAATGGCTTCTTCACCTAAGTTGTTCTGTTTTGCCTTAAATAACACTATTCATTTTAAAGCTTCATCATAAAAGCAGGATGTAAGGTGCTAGGGATTTAGCTCAGTGGCATAAGCGTCTGCCTTGCAAGCAGGTGGTCGTGAGTTCAATTCCTGGTACCGGTGATTAAAAAAAAAGCAGGCTGTATATTAAATTATTTCACATAAACCATTTTTAAAATATTTTAAGCTCAAAAAATTAAAGAAGGGGAAGTGGCCAAGAGACAGTGTTACATGAAAGAAGGAAATGCAGAACAATCGAATTTCATTAAAAAACAGTATGTTCTTATGGGTATTGTAGATACATGCAACAAGAAGACCATATATCAAAAAGATAACTAAATATCTAAGTAATACCAGTGATTTTATTTTATACTGTGCTTTTTTCTTTTTACACTTCTCCTTCCTGTCTGTAACAAGCATGAATTACACGTAAGATTTGGGTTTCCTGGAAGAATAAAACTCTGGATTCCATTTACCTCTCCACTTATATTTTGATAGAGCAGAAAGACCATCTTTCAAAGCAATGAAGAGTGACTTTTTTGGTATTGTCAATTTTCTTATGTACCTAATCCATCAATAAATCCTGTTAATCCACTTTAAAAATATATCAGAATCCAACTATTTCCCACTATTTTCACTGCTATTATTATTCTTATCCTTTGTTGCTTGGTTTATGAAAAAAATTTTTTTTAACTATTCTACATGATTCCAACGTTACTACTTATTAAAGCTATTCTCATGTCATTCCACTACTCAAATATCATCAGTACCTTTTCAGTTCATTCAGAATATAATCAAAGAATAAATTTTAACCTTTAAGGCTCTATAATTTGCACCAGGAATCACAGCCACAAACTCACTTCAGTGCCAGTGAACTAAGTTATCTCTACATTGTACATTCTATATCCACATATAATTATTTCCTTTAGATTTTTTTTAAGAGTCACTGTTAATGGTTTGTGTCTAGACGGTTCCCTAAAGCTTCATTCAGTCATGTGGGATGGACTTTTTGAAGGTGCCTGAATTTAGAGATTGTGGTTGATTCACAGTCCAATGCTAAGATTAAGGGTGTGAGTACTACACCCGCCCACCCTAGGACAGGAAGTCTGCTGCAAATTATAAGGAACTAAAAGAAGTGGCATCTCCCTCTCTCTCTCTCCTTTTCTCCTTTCTTCTTCCTCTTCCTCTCTGTTCCTGCCCCCCTTCTGTTGTTTTTGGTATGTTCTGACACCATGAATGGTTGCCCTTATGCCATACCATCCCTGCCTTGGAGCTGATTATGGACTGAAACCTTCCACACATTGTGAGCTAAATAAACCGTTTCTCCTTTAACTTTGGGTGTCTCAGCAATGAGACAAAAGTAACTAAGACAGAATTTGAAAACAGGAGTGCGGTTGCTGCTGCGACTATACCTGACCATTTGGTTCAGGAACCTTTGGTAATGGCTTGTGGGAAGAATTTGGAATAATTTGGAGATGATGGTTGAAAAAGTATGGCTGGAACATTTTAGGCTGTTCCATATGAGAGACTCTGGTCAGAGCTCAGAAGACTGGAAAGTAATGAAAAAAACCAGGCTCAGTAGGTTTCTGATGGGAAGAAGGACTGCATTGGCTCTTGCATTCTAGATGATGTGTGTTATAATTTGGTAAAAAGTTTGTCTGCGATTTACTTATGTCCAGAGACTGCCTGAGTCTGACATTAAGAGCAGCACATAATTAAACCTGGCAGAAGAAATTTCAAGGTAATCAAATATTTAGGCAGTGGTGTGGCTACTGTTGGGGGCTTTTAGACAGATTTCTGTTGAGAATCAAGGGCAAAAGAGCCAGCAGAAGGATGTAAAACATTATGAGTTTGGCCAGAAAAGGAAGCTCTACTTAGGCCATGGACAGCTAGGATACAGCAGAGAAGATCTCAATTGCTGAGAAAGAACAAAAGAATAGAAAAGATGGTCTGAGGGCATCACAAGAAGCAGCAGGACTCTACCCACTGTAGCCTCAAAATTGCAAAAGTGAAAGACTGCACTGAGAAGAAAGCCAAAGAGCATTATATTCCAGAATGGTAGCAGCATACAGAATTTGTTTCTCAGAATTGGATTTGGAGTACCCAGCAATCCAGGCATTTAATCCCTAAAACTAAGAGAGAGAGGGAAGCCTGGCTACTGCTCCACCTGGCAGTAGACCTTGGCATCAACCCCATGGTGCTAATGTTAGATGCATACAGAATAGAAGAGGTGCGGGTTCAAGAAGGTTTCTACTCAGATTTCAGAAGGCCTGGAAGCCAGCCAGTGTGCCCCTGAGAGGGCAGTGTGTGAAGTTGTGAGTATGAAGCCAAAGATGCAGTGGAGACTCCAGAAGTTTAGAGAAGCCAGGAATGTGGATATTCTGAGGAAAAGTACAAGGAAGGAGCAGACCAGGTCCAAGATAGACACCATGGGAGCTACAACCACTGGAAATGCCACAGGGGAGGAGACAGTCAAGCCCTTTGAAGGTTCACATCTTGCTACAGATTGCCTCATATGCTGCACATGGAACTGTAGGACTTAATGTCTATCCTGCTGGATTTTGGATTTGCTTTGATCCCATTGCTTTGTACCTCCCTGTTTCTAACTTTTGGAATAGAAATGTTTATCTTGTGCCATTTAATGTTGGAAGTATTTAACTTTCTTTTCATTTATACAGGGGCTCACAGCTAGGAATTTGCCTTAAATCTCAGAGAACTTTTCAGCAATGCTGAAACTGGAGTATCCATTGCAACTTCGGCAATTCTTGGAGATGGACTCTGACTTCTGCATAAAAGGATGTGTGTGAGTCTTTGAGGGGTCAGGAGCAGAATGATATACTTTGTGTCTAGATATCCACACCCCCTGCCAAGCCTTATGCAGTCACAGAAGGTTTTTGAAGGTTCCTGAATCTAGAGTTTATGAATGGTTCATAGTCCAATGCTGGGATTAAGGGTGTGATACTACACTTACCCAGAGGCAGGTAGACTGTATAAATTATAAGGGAATGAAAAAAGCTTGTCTCTCTTTCTCTCTCCTTCCCCTTTGTTGTTGCTTTTAGTATCTCTGCCTTCATTAATAGTTGCCCCTCTCCCATTCTATGCTGCCAGCCAATTATGGACTGAAACCTCCACACAGTCAGCTAAATAACCCTTTTCCCCTTTAACTGTGGGTCTCAGGTATTTTGTATCAGCAAAGAGAGAAAAGTAACTAAGTCAGTCACCTTCTTGATTAGGTCAACACTGTTAATCCAACACAATATATCAACTCCTCCATCCCTCACTTTCCTTTGGAATCTCCTGCTTTTTCTATTGTACCTAATACAACAGATTACCATACTTCTTTTCTATGTTTTCTTCCTTTAGCTCATAAACTCAATATAAAGAGATTTCACTTGTCCTTTTACCGTTCCCTTCTTAGCACCTAAACAGAACAACCACTAGCACACACTATATATTCATAAATATATACAAAACAAATGAATAAATGCATGACAGTTAATCCACAACCTACTCACAACAGTAACTTATCTCACCAATTATAAAATGATGCTGACTCCTTTATTCATATTCTGGAAAACAATACCTAGAACACATAGGGCGAGGGAGCTGAAGAACAACTATAGTAATTTTTAAAAAACTGTAGTTATATTTTTTCAAATCAAATAAGAAACATCTAGGATCTCCCCCCTCAAAATGCAAGAAAAAATTATGACTTGATTTGATATATCAAAGGGGCTCTCAGATCACATAGTTGTCACTGTTGATAAAAGTATGTGAGCTGGGGATACAGCTCTGCAGCACAGTGCCTACCTGGCAATGCGAGATTGTGAGTTTGAATGCCGGTACAAAAAGACAGGAAGGAAGGAAGGAAGGAAGGAAGGAAGGAAGGAAGGAAGGCAGGCAGGCAAGCAATAATGTCCAAAGTTATATTGTTATTCTTCTAATTTTTTCAGTAGACTATTTAATTCCAGTCTATAAGAACTGAATATAAAACTTTCCTCATGTGTAAACAAAAATCTCGCTGAGTATCATACTATTATGCACCTGAGTATCTGTTATCTAAAAGATCTTGGGATCTTTTATAAACATCAATCAATGTTTCCAAAGAGAGCTCAGGGAAACAGGCAATTAGATACTGTGAAAAAAATGGAGGCAATCAGAAAAAATACAGTCCATGGTGGCAGTGACATAAGCTAAGCAGGAGGTATGGATAATCTGGGTAAGTGCCATGGAAAAATAAATATCATGATTGGACTTCAGGCAAATGGAAACAGTTCAAATTGGCTTTGTACAGTACTCTGTGGAACATATGATGTCCATATGTCCATTACCAACAAACTGAAACATGGAAAATAACAAAAGCCAATGCTATGATGGCTGTAAGAACATACCCAAGGCCCGTCTCTACCACACTACAGCAAAATCACTTATTAACAGCTGCCAGGTAAGCTGGTTAAGAAGTCAGAAACAAAAAAAATGAAGAAAAAGATAAAGGATTAACTATAAATTGTCACTTTTCCCTATATAAGAAAAACTTAGCATCTGTAGACTAGAAAATAGAATGTGGACACAGAAAAGACTAAAAAGTAAAGCAATTTTTTCTCTTTAGAAAACTACTAAAGAGTTTATGAACTACTTTAGAACCAAAGGACAGAATTTTATCTGAAACTATAAATGATTTAAGACTCAGAAAACCAAACAAAATAAGACTGGAATGTGATGGAATACCTTCCAAATTTAAAAAAAAAAAAAAAAGTAAACGTAACTCTTCAAGTTTTGAAATAAATAACAGAACAAAAATAGACTAACCAAAAGATATGACAGAAATTCCATTATATTTATGTTAGTGTTAACAAGTCTACCAAATTTCTTTTCTATATTCTCTAGTCTCCAAAGTGATTCATCTTCAAGACACGGTTGATATAAAAGAATTAGGTCTAGATACAAGTCATGAAGAATCAAACAATTACACAGTAAAGCCAAAGTTACGAAAACCAAATCTGTTAAAAGTAATGACACTCTTAGAAGATATCTGGTGATCTTGACCTTCTAAACCATGCAAACCTAGGTATTCTCAGTGAGTGAACTGCATAAAGTTAATCTGAGCTCTAATGTAGAAGCATACTAGTTGTCACTCACTGAAACTATATGGTAATCAAATCCAGCAGTTAAAAATATGTAACTATTTCATAGTAAATATCAATGTCATTGTTGTTTCAACCTGACTTCCCATTCTACCCCTAAACCTCCAAGCTTGAAACCAACTACAATTTCTTGAGTAGCTGGAGTGTGGTTAAGGAAAGGAAGCTATGCTTGTTTGTATGGAATCTGCCATTTCCTCCCTGCCAAAACACTTGTTTAAAAAGTCATGTAATATTTCTATTAAATTTAAATGCAGCCGACAAGGAAATGGCCTACTGGCAGTGTATTACCTTTGTGGCAGTGCCAATGGGCCTACAGCAAAATAGTGCACATGATAATTTCAACATGCATTCCCAAGTAACAAAATTGGGCTTTACATAAATACCACAGAACCTGAGTAAGGTCCAGAAAAAGCAAGGAAAATTTGCCCAAGCTTTCATGCTTGCCTATATCAATTGTATGTCATAACTAAAGCAAAATAGAAAAGCATCTACATATGTTCAAGAAGCTTGTGAAGTTAGATCATATAACCCTGGGAAAACGATTGCAACTTAAATCTGTGTATTTCTTGTTAACCACTGTAACAACTCACTAATAAAAATTAAGAAAAACTGGGGGTATCAAATGAACCAAAATGTACTAACTACTTACAAGTCCTTAAAGATCATAATGCAACTTATTAACAGGAACATATGTTCAGTATAAGCCACAATTGTTATGTTAAATTACTTCTTCCTTTGATATCATTCATTTGATTGCAGAATTAAAGAGATTCACAAGCCTTGCAATTAAAATGGTAACCTTCAGTTTATAAGTCACTTATTGCAATGCCTACAAAGTCACCTCTGATCATTTACTCCTTACCTTTCATTACATAGCACAACTATATGTAATTACAGTACTTAAATGATCCCAGATGTAATGAAGATGGCTTAATTCATGTATAAGTTATAGTTAAATCTAAATTGGGCTTAGTGGTACAATACACACTTAGGCACAAGGTTCTGGGTTTAACATCCAGCACTGTGCATGTGCGCGCGTGCACACACACACACATACACACACACACAATGAGAGACAGACAGACAGACAGACAGACAGACAGACAGACAGACAGACAGAGGGAGAACCTAAACATAATCAAATAAAAATCAATGATTATCCATAAATCTTTTTTGGATAGATGAAGAATTGTATTCTGTAGAAATTTAGTTAAAATGCACACATATGTTAAGCATGTCTTAACTAAATTTTAAAATATACGTCATTTACATATAATTTAAAAAGTCAGATTTCATAGCACTCTCTTCAAAATATTACGAATTTTCAAATGTTTCATGAGTCAACACTTGCCCACAATATACCTCCCAAACGCCCTACCCACACACTCCTAGCCATTTATGTCTTCAAAGACATGTTAGTGTAGGTCTGTATCAGTAATAGTGAACTTTTTAGAGCTTTCAATGATACAAACAGCCTGCTATACCACACATGCCAAAAGTTCACCACCACTGGTTTATAGCATAAACAGTTAACTATGACTAGTTCAAAATGAAACCTACAATGATAATAATACAACACAACTGGTTTTTAGACATAAATCTTCGACAACAATTACATTCCATTAGCAAACCAAGGTGACAGTGTTGAGAGGCCAATTATAACAGTGCTCAACCGGCTTCCTTATCACCTTCAATAAGGTAGCAGGACCTAAAGTATTCAAAAAATAAAATAATGAGCTATATTAATTTAAAACTTCAAGAACTAAGATGAATTAGTAAAAGGTTGAAAGGCAAGATATAAAGGATGATAGGTCTTTCAAGTTGTATTTGATTAACATTTAGTTATTTTATTTCACTGGTTCTTATTCTAACTTATAAATACACCACTTATTATCATAAGAACAAAGAATCTGAGCACACCAGATTTCAATATTAATACCAGAGAAGCATCACTGAGACAGAAAAGGCAATCAAGAATATGTGCAACAGAAACATTTATTGGATACTCTTACATGTCAGTGACTATCCTAGGCTTAATTAGACAGAACAATGAAACACACCTGCATTTAAACCTCAGCTCCAGAAGGAAGAGGTGAAAGAAGTCTAAAAAGCAAAGAGAAACAGGAAGAGGTGAAAAGAAGTCTAAAAAGCAAAGAGAAACAGGAAATGCACACAAAAGTACCTAGCCTACAATGCCAACTGCAATTCCCTTAGAAGAAATGAAATTTAACTACTTAAGCACAAGGTAAGCCTACAAAGGTTGGCAGGCCCAGTGATAAATCACAGACTGGAAGCCTTGGCCATAGTAAAGATCCATAGTTACTATAAGCTGTAAATTTAGTATGAGTTTTTAGTTGGAAAGTGACTTTTTCTGCATGGCAGGCCAGCTTTGGAGTAGAAATCCAGTTTAGGGCTCACTATATACAGTGCTATTAGTCATGAGAGTTATTAGCCAGGTGACATCTTGAGAGGGGCACTTAGTGCTTTAGACCCAAGTATTTTGTGAATCAGTAGGAATAGGTGGGACAGAGCCACACAAGATGGTCATGAAAAAGGTCAGTCACAGACTCTGAGAAATTTAAGCACTGGGGCACTCAGGCTGTAGAGAGCAAGTAGTTGGCAGCTTGGACCTGTGTGGTGAGGAGCGAGAGAAATTGAGTGTGGTTTTCTGAGAGGATTAGGTCTAAAAGTGCCAGAATCCGGCTCAGCTGACTGCCTATTTCCCACAGCTGTCTCCCTCCACCACAGAACTCAGGTCAGTTTGCTTTCCCCACTTTCTCATATGCCTCTCCTGAGATTTGTGCCATCCTCTCACATGCTTAGCCAGGAAGGCTCTGTGGAGGAGTAGGGTGCCTAACTAGCCCACATGATGGCCAGTCAAGGATAGAAATGGCTTTATACATACAGCACGAAATCAACAACAACAATGCTCTAGAATAAATACAACTTAAAGACAGACAACACACCATTGAGCAGCTCTGCCCAATGGGAAAAACAAGGCAGGACTCTACACTCAGAGCACCAACCTGTTACACAGGAGCCAGGAGGAACTACAACTGGCCCAGGTGCAACTCATTACCCCTCCTCCATACATGGCAAAGTTGTATTACTACAGGTCCTGGAAAGAAAACTCCTAATTGAAACACACAAGTACAGGAGATGGATTGAAATCATTTTTTTCTTTTTGTTCATTTGTTTTTTGCTTACTTTTATCTTTTTTCTATCAAAGCAGCAGAGGCTTGAACCCTCAAGAGGCCTACTGACATAAAGTCAAAGAGCTATCTGTCCCAATGCATACAGAATTCTCAACACAGAAAGAGAAATATATATAAAAAGACAAGAAAGGCTAATAATTCTTCGGTAACTAACTCAAACCACTTACACAGGCAAACCTATCACAATACCCACAGACTGCTCAGAAAAATCTCTAAAAAACAAAAAAACAAAGGTCAGGATGGTGTACAATGATATACTTCATGCCCTGAAAGAACATGACTGCCAACACAGAAATGTGGCAAAGCTACATTTTAGAACTGAAGGAGAAACAAAGATTTTCCAAGATGAGCATAAACTAAAGGAATTCATGACCACTAAGCCAGCACTGCAGAAGACATACAGAAAAGAAAGAACAGATAAGCAAATGAGAATTAAGAATCAAATGTTAGTAAAACAATGAAGTGCCAAGTTAAAACATATCTTTCAATAATAACCCTGAGTGTAAACTGTCTTAATTCTTTAATTAAAAAATATACACTAGCAACCATGCATGATGGCATGCACATATAAGCACAGAACTCCTGAAGCCTGAGGTAGAAAGATTATAAACTTGTGCCCAGCCTGGACAACTTAGCAAGACCCTATCTCAAAATAAAAAATAAAAATTTTTACAAAGGACTGGGGATGTAGTCCTGGTACTGGGTTCAACCCCCAGTACCAGGGGAGGAAATATACACAGTGGCACCTCAGTAACAAAAACATATACAGACTGAAAGTAAAAGTATGATATTCTAAGTAAATGGAATCCAAAAGCAAGCAAGAGCAGCTATATTTAACCAAAGGTACTTCAGATCAAAATCAGTCAGAAGAGAGAATGTCAGTACGTATTAATAAAGGGAATAATTCAACATTAAGTGTAATGATTATAAATATACACCACCCACATGCCAGAGTAGCTAATTTTATGAAACAAACGCTGCTAAATATAAAGGTAGAAATAAGGCCCAATACAATAGTAATTGGTGACTTCAATATCCAATTCTCAACAATAGATTTAGACAAGCAAATCAGACAGACAGACAAAGGGGGAAAGAGATCAAAATTTAATCACAGTATAGATCAAATGGACTTAGTTACAGAATGTACTCAAGGATAAAAATCACATCATCTCAGTAGATGCAACTTTTGATAAAACTCAACATCATTTTGCAGTAAAAATTCTGAAAAAAATTGGATAAAGAAAGATCACACCTCAACAAGAAAAAGACTATATACAGCCAAAATCACAGACTGGAAAAAACAAAGACATTTTCTCTAGAACAAGGAAGGAGACAAGGTGTCCACTATCCCCATTCTTATCTGATATATGCTTGAAATTTTAGCCAGAATCATCCAGCAAGACAAAGAAATAAAAGGAATACAAATAAGAAAAAGTCGAATTATCACTGTTTATATATGATATGATTCTACGGATTCAAGGTAATTCTCATCAAAATGCCAATGACATGCTTCACACTAGAAAAAAAAAAACACTAAAATTTACGTGAAAGCACAAAAGACCCTAAAAAATGTGCAGCAATCATGGACAAAAAGAAAATGCTGGAGGCAGCCATCTGATTCTCAACAGAGGTGCCAAAAACACATGCTGGAAGAAAAGCAGCCTCTTTAACAAAAGATGCTGTAAAAAGTGAATACCACATGTAGAAGATTGAAACGAGGGCCGGGGATTTAGCTCAGTGGCATAAGTACCTGCCTCGCAAGCACACAGTAGCGAGTTTGATCCCCGGTACCAAAAAAAAAAAAAAAAAAAAAGATTGAAACAAGATTCCTGTCTCTTCATCTGCATAACAATCTACTCAAAATGGATTTAAGACCAAAACTGTTAGAAGTTCTGAAACATAAGAGAAACTTCATGATAGAAACACAGGCAAAGACTTCCTGAACAGGACCCCAGTATCTCAGAAAATAAAAGCAAGAGTTGACAAATCGAACTGCACTGAGATAAAAAGCTTCTGCACAGCAAAATAAGTAAGAGAATAAAGAGACAGAATACTGAATGGGAGAAAATCTTTAACAGCTTTTGAGAAAAAGACTAGAATATATGAAGAACTCAAAAACTTAACAACAAAAGGACAAATATCCAATCAATAAATGGACAAATGAATAAACAGACAATTCTCAAAAGAAGAAATCCAAATTGCCAATAAGTATATGAAAAATGTTCAACATCATTAGCCATCAGGGATTCTGTCTCACTACAGTCAGAATGACTATCTTCAAGAACACAAAAAACGGTAAGTGCTCATGATGAATGGAAAAGAACCCTTCTGAACTACTGGTGAGAATATAAATTAGTAGAGCCATTAGAAAATTAGTACAGAGGTTCCTCAAAAAACCAAAAACTGAATTACTGCATGATTCAGTTATGTTTCCTTGAGTATATATAAAAAAAAAATTTCAGCATACAATGGAAATACTGGTGTACCTGTGTTTATTATCAATTCAAAGTCACCAGAATACAAAATCAACCTAGCTGTCAATGGATAAATAGATAAGGAAAATACAATACACATGTACATATATATATATATATATATACACACACACACACAGTATTATTCAGCCATAAAGAAGAGTTAAATCATGTTAGCTACAGGGAAATGAATAGAACTGGAAAGCATCAAAGTGATCAATATAAGCCAGACTCAGAAACTAAGTATCAGATGTTTTCTCTATTATGGAGTTTGGGGGGTGTACAGAGAGAGACATGACATGAAAGTTAAAGAGAGACTATTGGGCAAATGGAAGTGGATCAGGAGAGAAGGTAAAAGAGACAGTGGTCAAGGGATGGATATTATCAAAGTACGTTAGGTGGCTGTATGAAAATGCTACAATGAAATTCAATATTCTGAATATATCTAGTAGGAAAAATAGAACTCTATCATAAAATTATAACAACATATAGTTTTAAAAAGTATCATTTAAAAGTACAGTAGTATGATATAAGAACTGAGAGAAAGAAAAGATTTAGGGGGGTAAGGCAGGAGAGTACAGGACTTGAACTCAGGACATCACGCTTGCCAGGCAGGCAACTGTGCCCCTGAGCTAAATCCCTGGGCCCCAAAAGATATTTTATAAGCAGAATTTGGAACTTCTTACAATAACTGGACTTATCTAAAATTTGCCTTTCCAGAAGTAAAGAGAATACAGAGAAAAATGTTTATTCTAAATTAAAATGCAGAATTATATTGTGGTAAAATTAATAGTATACAAAATACTAAATATACAATATAAAAAGAAATCCTCTTGAAGATATAACAGTCATATTCTATCATTATTTAGAGCCAAAGTTCTCAATCATTTTGGGTGGAAAAATATCTCTTTCAAGAAGCCTCTATTTTCATTTATGAAAACTATGAACTATCTTACCAGTAAAATGCACATCTACACAAACACCAATATTTAAGTGAAATTTCAAGGAGTCCAGTGACTAAATTCTCTGCTCCAGAAAAAGTTCATTCTATATTCTGTACACTCTAGTTTTTAATACTGAGCTACTATTCAGCTTAAAATGAAGAACTAAAAAGTATTGTTTACCACCATTTAAAGGAGAAAAAAGGTATCTCTGGCCTCATAGTTTATTATTTCCCTACTGTTTCCAATAAGCAACTCTCTCTTGCTGGCAAGAGAATGACAGTAGGCAGGTTCCAATATAAAAGCAGTAATTCCTTTAGTACTGTGTAAGGTCCCAGAAGTACCTCTATCATCCTACTACATGCCCCAAAACAATGTCAAATAATGATAAACTACAACTGCTTGCTTCTCTTACAGTCAGAAGTTCTTAAGAATGGTAAATATTATTAAAAAGGTATCTTCCTCAAAAACCTTTATTTATCTCAATATAAGACTTGAAAAATAACTTCATAATATAACTAATATTCCTACAGTATTTAATATATAACACAGATTGTTCAAACACATCTTATCTCATTTGATCTTTCCAAATAACACTCTTGAAATGGACAGATGAGAACCCGTCACAGCTAATTCACAGACAACAAAACTGATTTAAAACTCTGCAGTCTCAAACACCAAGCCACATCACTACTCAACAACAACAATCAAAGCATTCTGGTTTTAGAAGAATTCAGATACCCAAAGCCTCATTCAATAATTCTTGCTCTACAGATTCAAGTTACAAACCATGACTGGGTCACAAAAGTCAATTTAGTGAACTGGTCCACCCACTTTTTAAACAAAAGAATGAAACAGAATAATTTTTTAAAACTGTAATAGAATACAAATCACAGTAGATAAAAAATAACAAAAATAAGTACGTTTCATGCATATTTTGTTTCAGTTGTGTGTACGTGCATCTTGTGTGTATGCACACATGTGCATAATGTATTACAATGTGAAATATATTTCATACTGTGGATCACAATTTAAAAAAATAAAATGTGAAGTTATACTACAAAGCTATAATGATTAAAAATAAAACAGATTTGAAGAAGAATGAAACACAATAGAAGACAGAGAAATAACTCCAAGCACAACCAGCTACCTTATCTTTGACAAGGTAACCAAACATCTTCACTGGAAAAAAGATCACCTTTTTAATACATGGTGCTGGGAAAACTGGTTTTTTACATGCAAAAGATTAAACCTAGACTCTTATTTCCTACCATCCACTAACCTAAAATAAAAATGGATCAAAGATCTAAATATTGAAACAAAAACACTTAATCTTCTGGAAGACATAATAAGTAAAACTCCAAAAGTCACAGCTATAAGGAATGATTTTATGAATAAAACCCCAGTCACATAGCAAATATTACAAGAATCAACAAATAGGATCACATTGAATGGTTTTATTCTGTTTTGTTTGATCTTAATATATGTAATGATATGAATAGTTACTTTGAAGAAAAGACAATATGGCAGCCATTGTTGATTTGATATCATCTTGCTCTGAAGTCCTACCATGCTTTTGTTTTTCTATTACCACTGGATCTATCATGTTGTACCTTATTGGATTTTAATATGTATGATAGTATAAACAAATTTTTTATGGAAAATGAGATAACATAGTAGCCATTGTTCATTTTCGGTTATTTGGTTCAGAATGCCTTGCAATACTTTCATTCTCTTGAGTGGTTTTATTCTATTTTGTTATGTTTGACATTGTTGTGTGTAAAGCTAAGCTCAACTATTTCAAAGAAAGAGACATTATGATAGCTACTGTTAATATCCAATTGTCTTGTGAAGTGCTGTGTTGCTTAATTGCTCTGTTCTGATCTGCTTAGATCTGTCCTCTTTTGTTTTATTCTCTTTAAAGTAAAAAAAAAATGTTTTTTAAATAGGATCACATCAAATTTAAAAACTTCTGCACAGTAAAGGAAACCACCAAAGGAGTGAAGAGATGACTTACATATTTGGAAAAAATTTGCCAGCTACTCCTCAGAGGATTAATATCTAGAGTACATTAAGAACTCAAAAAAATTAGATCCTCCCCCAAATTAAAACACACTTCTCAGATGATGAAGTACAAACAGCCAATAACATGAAAAAATGTTCAGCATCACTGATCAATTGAGAAATGCAAATTAAAACAACACCGAGATTCCATCTCACTGTAGACAGAGTATTTATCATCAAGAAATCAATCATTAATATGCTGGAGAGGCTGAGGGGGGAAAAGGAACCTTTCTCCATTATTGGTGGGTACAGAATTTGGTACAACTACTGTGCAGCTGCTATGAAAATCAGTAATGGAGATTCCTCAAAAAACTAAAACTGGAGTTTCCATTTGACCTAGTTATTCCCTTCTAGATATCTTTCCTGAAAAAGTCAACAATATCATATTACAGCGATACATGCATACCAATATTTATAGCAGCATAATTTATACTGGCTAAACCTTGGCAACAGTTATAAGCACATTAACAGATGAACAAATAAAGAAATGTGGTGTTTATATAAAATGAGATATTTTTTAGGTAAATGGACACATCTTGAGACCATAATCTTATGTGAAATCAATCAAGACACACAAGTTTAAATTTCCCATTGTTTCTCTTATGTAAGAAATTCAAGGGGTAAATAAATAGCAAAACAGGGTAGATATTGGGTAGTAAGAAGAACTTGTTTAAATGGGAAGGGGAACAAATGGGAGGGGTTAATTTAAAAGAGAACTGAAAGAAAAAGGAAACAGAGCTTTTGTAAATAAGGAGAGGAAGAAGGACTGAAGAAAGGAGAAGGAATGGGAAAGAAAGGAATTAAGATCTATTATATACGGGTACAAATTTCCCATGATCAATGGGATCATTATGTATGGCAAACATGGACTAACAAAAATAAGTAAATGTTTTTAAAAACATGAACTATGAATGCCAATTTTCAATTATCAATTTAAGATGTTTCCTTTAACCTACCCCACACAAAGATAAATACTGCATTTGTCACTATCCTACATTAAAATCTTTTTAAAAATGGATTATATGTAATTCTCAATAATTTTTACTCTAAGCAACACTTAATGTAAACATGTTCCAAAACTACAATTCATTCATTCATATTTGTACATCAATAGGAAAATGATGATTGCTTTCTCAATAGTTACCAAACTAATCACATTTACAGAGTACTTGGCAACATCAACAGCAAGGTTTGAGTATAGATTAAGAGTAGGAATTCCTCTTTCATGTGTAAGCCTTCAATAGTCACCCCAGCAGTCTCAATCAAGAGAAGCTGCAATCTGTTTATGCTTTTTTTCTTGTTTGTTAATCTCTTGAAGAATAACTCTGACTGGACAGATATATATTAAACTGTCACTGTAATAAGCCTTATTTTCCAAATTGGGAGATGGAATGTCTCTCATGTTAGAGAAGAACTCTATCTTTGAAATTGAGTGAAAAATCATCTTCCCTGAAAGTAGTACTAAAATTCTCCAATGATCAAATTTGTACCATTTATCTAGATCATGAGCTGCCTCTGATCTGAAAATATCATTAATTGAAACATAGTACTACCTAAAATAACCAGGGAAAATGGAAGAAGGGAACAACATGAATTAAAATTAAAGAAGTACACAGAAAGGAAGTTGAAGGCAGAGGGAGGAAACTGAGGATATAGGAAAAGAAAAGTGGCAGAGGGAAGAAAAAGACAATAAAGGAAGATGAGGATGTGTATACAGTGGTCCCCACTTTACTCCCAGTGGAGGCCTAAAACAATGAATAATTCCAATCCTTACATATACTATATACTACATTATTTCCTATATACATACCTGTGACCAAGTTTATCTAAGCACATTAAAAGATTAAAAAATAAAATAGAATGTTGACAACAATATACTATAACAAAAATTATGTGAGTATGATCTTCTCTTCAAAGTATCTTATTGTATAAACTCACTTTTTGTGATGATATATGATATGTGAGGAAAAGTGAAATGAATGATGTAGGTGTTGTGATATAGAGGTAGACTACCATGTAAGGGCTGCCTGAACACAAGCACTATGATACAGTACCTCACAATTGGAAGACCAAGACAGCTACCAACTGACTAACAGGTGACACAGAGAGCATGGATATGCTGGACAAGGAGAAGATTCACTATCAACCACAACTGTGTGAAATTTCATCACACTATTCAAAATGGGGCATGATTTAAACCTTATGAATTACTTATTTCTGGAATTTTCCTTTTATTATTTTTGGGTGGTGGTGCTTGACCAACTGCATATACAAAGGGAAACCTCAGATAAGGGGGAACTACACCAATCACAAAGTAATAATAATTCTATTGATAGCCATATGATCCATAAAAGTGATTACAGTGTATAATAGTCTTGCAAACAACATTTATCTATCCCTTTCTCTTTCAACAAATGGAAAGCTAAATAATTATAGCATTAGAATGTTGAATAATTTAAACAGAAGTTCTAAGATTACAGGGACTATGTCTGCTCTGTTTCACATTACTTCAAAGCCCTACTGGAACATTATAAATATGCACTAAATATTTACAGAAGAAAATAAAAGGACAAAGGAAAGGAAGTAAACAATAAAGAGGACAATTCCAGATTACTTGTCCTCAAAATGCAACGCAATGACATGTAGTTTCTCTAATACAAACAATCAATGTAAGAAAGAAGATAAATAGTACTTTCCAACTGGTCTCAAGGCCACATTCTCTACCTTCACATGAAAATATGAATTTCTTCCATTTTAATGTAAGTATTGAAAACATTTTAATATTAATAATTAAATAACTGATAACATAAGAATGTTCCACATGACAGATAATTTCCAAGAGCAATATTTTCATTACTAAAGGATTCATTTCCATTACTAAAGCATTCATTTTAAAAGTTATTAAAAATTCAAATTATTTAAAGTGCTGATTTACACATAGTACATAGTTACACAATTTCTTCAAAAAACAACTACCACATAAAGTAAAGCATTCATTAATGATTAAAGAATCCCCTATTTGGTAGGTAAGCCATTTACATATAGAGAGTACAAACTATTCTGATTCAAAGAACTTGCAATGAACTGATTACAGAGGAAGAAATCTAAAGGGTCTTAGACTATAATACAATTGGGTATGCAGAAAAATGACAGAGAGGACAACTACAAAGACAATGAAAGAGATATAAAAGTCAAAGTCCAGAAAACTTATTCTAGCAATAAGAAAAGAGACTAGTATTAGAGAGAAACTAATAAAAATGAGACTAGAAACTCAATAACAAAAATAAATCTGATTTAAAAAATGGAAGAGGCCAGAGATATATGTAGCTCAGTGGTAGAATGCTCACTTAGCATGCACAAGGCTCTAAATTTGAAACCCAGCATGGGAGATCGCAGGCAAGGGACACCTGGAATGACAACCCTGAATAGACAATTCTCAAAAAGAAGACTGCACAAGAGATCAATAAGCACACGAAAATATGCTCAACATCAGTAGTCATCTAGGAAATGTAACTCAAACTCACAGTAAGATAATCACGTTATACCCACTACAATGATTACAAGCAAAGAAAAAAACAAAATAAACAAGTATTAACACAGATGTGGAAAACTGGAACCCCTACACAATATGGGTAGGAATATGACATTGTACAGTTGCTGTGGAACATAATATGGAGGTTTCTCAAAAATTTAAACACAGGATTACCGTAAGATGCAGCAATTCCACTGGACATATATACCCAAAAGAACTGAGAGCAGGATCTCAGAAATGATTACATAGCTATCTTCACAGTAGCATAACTCACAATAGCCAGAAGGTATAAGAAACCCAAGTATAATCAAATTATTCAGTCTTTAGAGGGAAGAAGTTTCTTATAAATGTTACATGATTGAACCATGAAATCATTACACTAATTTTCCAAAAAATTACACACAAAATATTTACAGTAGTGTATGAATCCTCTCTTAAAAGGGCATTGGAATAGTCCAACTTATAAAGACATAAAGTAAGTAGTGGTTACCAAATTATTGGAACAAGAGGATCTGAAGAGCTACTGTCTAATGAGTACAATCTCAGTTTGAAGTGATTAAAACACTTCTGGTAATTAACACTACAGACAGTTGCAAGACAATGCAAATGTGCTTAATACCAATAAAGTGCATGCTTAAAAATAATTATAATGCTAAATTTTATGTCATGTGTTGGTCCTAATCTTAATTAGTGATTAATCTCAAACTTTAAATATAATTGAAATACAGGCAAACAGATTATAGGAGATGCAGAGGGTTGAACAATGGCTCCTCAAAAAGATATATCCTAATCCTTATCCAGTGGTGGCAAACCTATGCCACACATGCCACAGCCAGATGTTTCTTTTCAATGAGAGCTCTAAAAGGCACTGTCCTAATCTATAGAGTTCTAAATGTATCCTTTCTTAGAAGAAATGAAAATAGTATTTGCAAATATAATTAAGGATCTTGAAAACAGGATTACTGGAATGGGTCTTAAAACCAATGACAAATGTACTCATAAGAAAAAAGCTGAGAGAAATTTGAGACAGACGAAGAAAAAGACACAAGTATTCAGAGGATAATTCAATGTGAAGACATAGGCAAAGACTACAGTGGTATAATTACAATTCAAAGAAAATCTTAGAATTGTCAGTAGCAATCTTAGGGTTGTATGATAGCAGAATAAACTCTTTGAAGCCTCTAGAAAGAATAAAGCATTGCCAACATCTTAATTTCAGATTTATTCTATCCTATACTAAACGAAAATAATCTCTGTGCCATTCCCATCCCTTCATCCCCATGTGTTAAATGCCTGCAACAAATCTTCCAAGAGGCACATGTGATTTGCAATGGAAAAGTTACAATATTGTTTTATTACACATTATAAAGGAAGGACCCCCTCCATATTTCTACCCTGCATTTAGGAAAGTATTTATTTCACATTATTAAAATGCTATGTTTCTTCAAGAAAAGTACAGTAAGCTTAAGGAGCAGATATGCTTTCATTTGCTATTAGTTATTAATTTTAATCTTAATAGCTGGATATAAATTTATAAGCACACTTTTATGCCTTGTCTGTGTGACTGACATTTTCTCAAAAGTGAGCCAACTGGAACTTGTCATTTGAAGGGGAAAAAAAACCAAAAAACCTCAGTACTTGTCAATTATAAAATTCAAGCTGTCAAGTGAACATTCAAATTTTGGAAAATCTGTATCTGCTACATGATCTTGGCAGCTTACCAGCACTTACTCTAATTTTTAAAATAGTTCACAAACAGAAAGAAAGCTAAATAATGACAATGTTTGAATAGAAACTTAAAACTATACTGTGTTTGAAAAGCATAAGGCAATACTTTATAAAATATCCACAGAATCACAAAATCAAGAATGACTTATATTAGTCATGATGACACACACTTGTGATCTCAGCACTGGGGAGGCTGAGGCAGAAGAATCACTGTGAGTTCAAGGCCAGCCTGAGCTACATAGCAGGATCTTATCTCAAAACACACACACACACAAACACACACACACTCTAATCTATATCCCAATTTTGACAAAAAAAGCGTGCTCTATTTGGGAGGATGACTCTTAAGGAGGCTCTATATAAAAATCTAACTTGTGACTTGAAATTTTAGTAAAGTTTAAAGAGAATGTGATAGGGAAAAAAATGGACCTAAAATTCTAGAAAGTTTTCAATATACACAGTATATGAATATTCAACAGAAACATCATCTCCAGGTACCTTTTATTATTTTGTATGTATGACTTCTCAAGTGATATTTTAAGAAACTTGCAAAGGTCACATTTTATAATTCTTTCCTATCTGATATATGAATTATTTGTTTGAAAAACTGAGATTTACACAGGGAGGAAACAAAATTGTAATAAGATATAAATTAAATCCCAGCTCTGGAACTTAGCAAGGTTTGAATCATTTACTAAGCTTTACTTCTTTTAGTGAAAATATACCTCATTTGAGAGTCACCCTACAAATTTCCTAAAAAAAATACCACAGATAACTAATAGAATAGAATAGAATAGGAATAAATAAGATTTGTGGTTCAGGAATTTGTATGATCATCTTGCAGTTTTTCATACTGTTTTCAAATAATCAATGAAATTCATATGTACAAGAAAGACAGTACATATTTATACAGAAATGTGTTGCTCAAAGAATTGGCTATGTAACATGTTTCAGTATGGCACACAGATTTTTAAATATTTTAAGCTACAAGTGTTACCCATATTATTGAAAGTTAATGTATGATAGAAGTGTAGTATCAGGCATAATTTCAATTTACTCTTGTTCACAATATTCTAAAATATCACATCTATTACTTCATACATGTTTCCAGTCACCCTACGATCTACAAATCAATTCTCTCCTTTCTCCTTCATTCCTATACCCTGAAGATAACTTCCACCACTAGAGGGCACTAAGTATACAAAGATAAAAGAACTCATCTATGAGAAATTGAGATTCATATACTGCACTAACAAATCTAAGAACCATATCATTACAAACCCTAAAGCACAGAAAATTAGACTTGAATATGAAGACATATACTTCAAATTCAAAATAATCCTAGAAAAGGAGTTCATAAAAGCATAGAATGGTATTCAAAAGAACTGTTTCTTCAGTAAGGACAAAGCAAATATACCTAATTTCCTTGAAGGTAGATAGCAGTATTACAAATCAGGACTTTTAAAAAATATTGTCCTCAACTAAAAAAGATAAAGGAGAAAAAGAAAACCACATAAAGGTAGAAAATGCAGAGTGAGTAAGAAAGAGAAAATTGATTTACCAATTCTTCCACTAAAGTGCAAATACAGTTGTATTCTGGAAGAAAAGTGATTGTGGAAAAAAACCTCAGTTTTCAGTTCCTTAAGTCTTAGATATAAGAAGGCAGGGGTAAGAAAAACTGATAGTCACTAACCTTTGACAGGTAATTTCTACTTTTTGTATAGAATCTAAGTCGAGATGAATTAAATGTACTTTTATAGATATTACACAAGTGTAACTCACAGTCAATATTTTTAGCAAACTGTAGTTTTCTTACCCTCATCGGATGTATATCAGCATAAGGAGGTTTTCCTTCAGCCATTTCTATAGAAGTAATGCCAAGTGACCAGATGTCAGCCACACAGTTATAGCCTATTTCTTGAATTACCTCAGGAGCCATCCAAAATGGAGTTCCTATCACAGTATTGCGTTTTGCCATTGTATCCTGCAATAACATTACACAGATACAAACATTGCTGTAAGAATACAAAGAAAATCTGTATGTCAAATATATTCTTTAAAAAATATGTTTTAATCCCTCAGATATCACAGATTCTATTGAAATGGACTTTTTCTAGAACTTCAACACAATATTATTTAGGAATTTTAAAGTCTGAAATAACTAAACATACACAAGTAACACCTCCACTTAATTAAAGATAATATTATAAACATAAAAGCTACAAAACCAGTGTACTAAGATGACTTCCTGTTTACAATATTTAAGCATTCTGATAAGACATATTTTCAATGCTCAATGTCCCTTAAATTACAAATAAAATAAATATTTAAATTTGGATCAATTATGGCTCCTTCAAAGAAACAATGAAGTTACAAATTTCCTTCTATACCCCAAAAACATTGTCAAAGTTTAGTCACAATCGAACTTGAACAAATAAGCCAAATAAATAAATTATCAGTCAACTTACTGTTAATTGACCAGCCACTCCAAAATCTGCCAATTTTGCATGTCCTTCTGTATTGAGGAGAATATTTCCAGCTTTTATATCTCTATGTATTTTTCTCATGAAGTGCAAATATTCTAATCCTTTCAATGTAGATTTTAGAATGGTTGCAATTTCATCTTCTGTTAACTGGAAAGGAATATTTTTTTAAAATTATTGAAATATGCCACATAAATTTTTACCGGAGAGCACAAGTAAAAAGTACAATATTCTTTTTTTTTTTTAGTAGAACCTGGGACTGAACCTAGGACTTCAACCACAAACAATCTATACCAGAGTTACATTACTTTTAATATAGGAATTTACACTTAAGTTGCTCTGACCAGCCTCAAACTTGTAATCTTCCTGCCTCAACTTCCCAAGTAGCTAGGATTTCAGGCATGCACCATCACTTACCTCTTTCTCATGGTCATTAAACCAAGAAAAGGCTCTCCTTGCCTATAATATTCTTTGTTGTTATTACCCACATTACTGATGAAAAAGTGATTAAATCTTTTCTTTTACATCATCAGTATCATCCACAAAGCAAAGGATATGGCTCAAGAATCATCATGACTGTAAGAAATCACTATTTCTTAACCATGCTAATACTTAACACTTGGGTAACACTACTGCAACTATCTGTCAAAAAAACCAAATTCAAACACTGTTCCCTCTGATGCCTACATCCTTGAGAAAAATGAAAATAAATAACTTTACCATATGAAGGAAAGACAAGGAAGGTGGCTTATCACAATTCTCCTGCATGTAGCACTTACACTAACACCACTCCTGCTTTCAGCCAAGTCATCCCTAATCCACTCAACTACTAGACATCTGACCCAAATATGATATAATACTAAAAACTCAAAAAAAAAAAAACTGTTGGAGAAGGATTACATAGACAAACACAAGGAAAGATGGTCAAAGGAAGGAAACGAGACAAGTGATGAGGAGGTTAAGAAAAACAGGTGGGAAAAGAAAACATTTATGTTGTAGCAGCAGAGCCACTGCTATTTATACCAAGAGCTGCTAAGGACTTTGCATGCATAATCTCATTTACCCTTAGAACAATCCTATACAGTGCTGTTTTAAAATATATTTGGATTGCTTTCCAGGTTCCTATCAGAAGTGCTCCTAAAATCCTCGGAGACTTTATTATTCATAATATGCCCCTTTCAACTATTCAAAGTTTATACTAACGAAGTGATTCTTGGTGAGACCCTACATAGCTTCAGAATGGGGACTGGTTGTCAAGGTAAACCACCATGTGCTTAGAAGTTGGAAATTTCAGCTCTATCTCCCAATCAGCAATGTCCAATAACCTAATCAACCATGCCTATATAATGGAAACAATATAAAAATATCAAGTGATGAGAATTGCTCTCATGGAGTTTATTATTTTATATGTAAGAGAAGGCACAGTTTGCTAGAAAATAAGCTAACACAAGAATTCAACTGCTCTGAGGCTAAGACCTAACTTGAGAATAACTTAAAAAAATAAAAATAAAAAAATTTTAAAAACAGAATAATTAAATGCTACTTTAGATATCCCAAGGAAGCTTGCTAAGACTTTTTTTTTCTCTTCTTTTTCCTCCCCTTCCCCCCCTCCCCTGGGGAAACTCTTAGTTCCCATCAAAGAAGACATTTTTAATGACGTCTCAATTATATGAAAGAGCCAGTCGTGTAATGATTATCTGGGAGCACACCACTGCACACTGTCTTAGTTACTTTCTGGTTGCTGGAACAAAATACCTAACATATGCAACTTAAAGGAGACATTTACTTTGCCTTATGGTTTTAGTCCATGATCAGCTGGCCCAAAGACAGACATAGGATGCCAAAGGGCCATGGTAGAGGAAAAGGTACTCAACCCTCATGCTCAGGAAGCAGAGACAGAAGGGAGAAGATAGAGACAAGAATATGTACACTCTTCTAGTTCAGGCCTCCAGTTACTCATCTCCAATCAGGCCCTACCTCCTAAGTTCACATTCAGCTACTTATCAAGCAATGAATCCACTGATAATTATAATGTTCTTATGAACCAATCACCTTCCACATATGATAATTTTGGGAAATATTTTACATATAAACCATAACATCAACTAAGGGGGATAAAAAGATAAAACCATTTTAACTTCTCAAATTTTTTCCAAAAAACTGAAGGAAAGATTCTAAAACTCATCCTATGAGATATTACCAGCATACTAAAGCCAAAGACACTACCCAAAAAAAAAAAAAACCTACAGATCACTATACTTTATGAACATTCAGGCAGTAATATTCAACAAATACTGGAAACCCTAATACAGTAGGATATTCAAAAGACTGTACAAAATAAAATTGATTCCTGCCATGTAAGAATGGCTCAATATATACAGATTTACACAATGTAATACATTATCTTTACACAATGAAATACACTATTGTGAAGGAAAAGTAACCACATGATCATCTCATGGATAGCAGAAAAACCACTTGATTAAATTTAATACCCTTCATACTAAAACCACAACAAAATAGGGATAGAAAGAAACTATACTATCTCAACATAAACAAAAGTCACACATAAGAAAAACGCACAGCTCATATCATTTACCTAATGATAAAAGCTTGAAAACTTTTCTTCTAAGATTAGAAATAAGGAAAGGTAGCCTGCTTTTTGTATTTTTACTCAACATAGAATGGATAATTCTAGGCAAAGCAATTATGCAAGAAAAAGAAAAGATAAACTAGAAAGAAAGTTATCTCTATATGTAGATCTGATCATATATGTAGAAAACTAAGTAAAGAAAACTGTCAAAACTAATGAATTCAAAAAAGTAGAAGGATACGAATTCACACAAAAATCAGTTGCTTTTCTATATATACATAAATAATGAAAAGGAAATTACAGAAATAATTCCATTTACAAAAGCATCAAAAATCTAAAACACCTAGAAATGATCCAAAAAAGTGAAAGCATGACAATAAGAAATACAAAACATTAAGCCAGACACTTTGGCACACAACTGTAACCTCAGGCTCTTAGAAGGCTGAGGCAGGAGGATCACATTTTCAAGCTCAGACTTGGCAACTCAATAACTAAGCAAGACCTAGTCTCAAAAAAAGCACAGAGTAGAGTTCAGCGTGGCCCTGGTTTGAAAGAAAGAAAGAAAGAAAGAAAGAAAGAAAGAAAGAAAGAAAGAAAGAAAGAAAGAAAGAAAGAAAGAAAGAAAGAAAGAAAGAAAGAGGAGGGAGGGAGGGAGGGAGGGAGGGAGGGA